>CM069152.1:45523360-45593593 GCA_035221665.1 Okamejei kenojei
ATATATATTCAATGTTAGCCCCCCTTTTCGCGGCTGGCGTTGGGTTTACTGGCTGATTGTTGGGTTTTGCGGTGGCGTGGGTTTTTCGCCGGCTTGATGTGTTCAGGGTTTAGCTGCTGACATAATGGGGTTTAGGGGCTGCATTGAGGTTAAGCATTGGTATTGTGGTTGGCATTTTGGTCTTGCCGTTGGCATTTTGCCACTGGCATTGGTGTTTCGCGGGCTGGCCGTTTGTGGTTTTGCGGTTGACATTGGGGGTTAGCTGCTGGCATTGGGTTTTAGCGGCAGGGCGGTTCGTGTTTAGCAGCTGGTGTTCGGGTATACAGCTGGCATTTGTAGGTGGTTCTAGTAGCTGCCTTAGGGAGTTCACGGCTGGCGTATCCGGTTTGGGGGGAGGGGGGGGGGGTTTCTCGGCTTGTGCTGGTGTTTAGCACCCCTGGCGTTGGGGTTTTTTCTTTTTTTCGGGCTTGGGTGGGTTTTTGTGTTGGGGTTGGTTTTCGGCCGGCGGGCATTGGTTTTAGCGGCCGTAGGTAGGGTTTCGCAGCTGTGCGTTGGGGTTTCACGGAGCTGTCGGGTGTTTGCGGGTGGTTGGGGGGTTGGTGTTGCGATTTTGTGATGCTGTTGTGGATAACGGCTGGAGTTGAAGTTAGCGGCTGACTTTGCCGGGTTCGCAGTGCGTTGGTGGGGTTCGGCTAGTGTTGGTGTTTAGCGGCGTGTTTGTTGAGGATTCGCGGCTGGTGTTGGGATTTTGCTGCTGCTTAGGGTGGTTTTGCGGGTGGCGTTGGGGGCTCACGGCTGGTGTTGTGCGTTATCGGCGCTTTGGGGTTTTCGCGCATGGCGTTCCTGTTGTGCGGCTGACGTTGGTTGTTAACGGCTGGCGTTGCGTTTTCACAGCTAGCGATTGGGGTTTAGTGGCTGGCATTGGTGTTGAGGCGGCTGCCATTGCGATTTTGTGATCCTGGTTGTTGTCGATAAAGGCTCTGCAGTTGGGTTTAGTGGCTGGCGTTGTTGTTTAGCGGATGGCGTTGTTGTATAGCGGCTGGCGTTGGCAGTTTTGCGTCTTCCGTTAGGGGTTTCGATGCTGGCGTTGGGGGGTTTCGGGCTAGTGTTTGTGTTCAGCGCCGGCGTACGGGTTTAGCGGCTGGATTGTTGTTTCGCGGTTGCCTTGAGGTTTATCATCTGACGTTGGGGTTTGCGGCTGCCGTAGGGTTTAGCGCTTGTGTTCGGTTTTGGGCTGGCGATTGTGTGTAGTGGCAGGCATTGGGGGGATCGCGGCTGCATTGGAGGTTCATTGGCTATTGTTGGTTTGTTTCGGCGCTGGGTTTCGTGGTGGTGTTGCTGTATCATGTTGTGCTATAGCGGCTGGCATTGGGGTTTGCCGGCTGCGATGGGGTTTAGGGGCTTTATTGGGGTTTTGCGGCTGGCATCGTTGTGGGTTCGCGGTGGCACTATAGATGTTTCGCAGCTGAGTGTTGGGTGTGCCAGGACGTTCCTGTTTACGCGGGTGAGTTGGGGTTGTTTAGCGCAATGGCGTTTGGGGTTTCGCGGCTGTCGTAGGGGTTTCGTGGGCTGGTTGGGGATTCGCGGCTGGAATTGGGTTTAGGCGGATGGGATCGGGTTTTAACGCTTCGTTTTGGGTTTAGTGGCTGGCGTTGGGGTTTAGCAGCTGCCACTGGCATTGGTTTGTTTCGCGGCTGCGTTGGGGTTTTGTGGTTGACATAGGGGTTAGCTGCTGGCGTTGGGTTTGAGACGGCAGGAGTTCGTGTTTAGCAGCTGAGTGTTCGGGTTATAACAGTGGGCAATGGGGTTTTAGTAGCTGCCCTTAGGGGGGTTCACGGCTGGCGTTGGGGCGTTCTCGGCTAGTGCTGGGTGTTAGCACCTGGCGTTGGGGTTTCGCAGGCTTGGGGTTTCGCGGGCGGGCATTGGTTTTAGCGGCGTAGTTAGGGTTCGCAGTGGCGTTGGGGTTTCGCGGCTGTCGGTTTGTTGCGGGATGGCGTTAGGGTAGGCGTTGCGGATTTTGTGACTGCTGTTGGTGGAATAACGGCTGCGACGTTGAAGTTTAGCGGGCACTGACTTTGTTGGTTTCGCCAGTGGCGTTGGAGAGGTCTCGGCTAGTGTGGGGTGGTGTTTTTAGCGGCGTGTGTTGGAGGATTCGCGGCTGGTGTTGGGGTTTTGCGGCTGGTTAGGGTGTTTTGCGGGTGGCGTTGGCGGGCTCACGGCTGGTGTTGTGCGTTTCGCTGGCTTTGGGGTTTCGCGCATGCGTTCCTGTTGTGCGGTGACGTTGGGTGTTTCCGGCTGGGCTTGCGTTTCACAGCTAGCGTTGGGGGTTCGTGGCTGGACATTGGTGTGAGCGGCTTTTGCCATCATTGCGATTTTGTGACTGGTGTTGTCGATAAGGCTATAGTTGGGGTTTTAGTGGCTGGCGTTGTTGTGTAGCGGCTGGCGTTGTTGTTTAGGCGGGCGGCTGGCGTGGCGTTTGGTCTTCTGTAGGGGTTTCGTCTTGCTGGCGTTGGTGGGGGAGGGTTCTCGGCTTAGTGTTTGTGTTCAGCGGCCGGAGTACGGGTTTAGCGGCTGGCATTGTTGTTTAGCGGTTGCCATGAGGTTTATCATCTTGAAGTTGGGGGTTTGCGGCTTGCCCGTAGGGGTTTAGCGCCTTGTGTTCGGGTTTGCGCTGGCGTTGTGGTTGTAGTGGCAGGCATTGGGGTTATCGCGGCTGGCATTGTAGGTTCTTGGCTAGTGTTGGTGTTTCGACGCTGGGGTTTTTCGTGGCTGGAGGGCGTTGCTTTATCATGTTTTTTGTGCTTTAGCGGCTGCATTGGGGTTTTGCCGGCTGCCGATGGGGTTTAGGGGCTGTTATTGGGTTTTGCGGCTGGCGTTGTGGGTTCGCGGCTGGATAGATGTTTCGCTGTGGTGTTGGGTGGTCGCACGACGTTCAGTTACACGGGTGACCGTTGGGTGTTCCTAGTCGATTGCGTTGGGGTTTCGCGGCTGTCGTTGGGGTTTCGTGGCTGGCGTTGGGGATTCGCGGCTGGATTTGGGGTTTAGCGGATGGGATCGGGTTTTAACGGCTTCCGTTGGGTATTAGTGGCTGGCGTTGGGGTTTAGCAGCTGGCGTTCATATTTCGCGGCTGGCGTTGGGGGTTTAGCGGCTGGCGTTGGGGATTCTCGGCTAGTGTTGGTGTTTAGCGGCTGGCGTTGGGGTTCGCGGTTGGCATTGGGAGTTCGCGGCTGGCGTTGAGGGTTCATGGCTGGCGTTGTGGTTCGCGGCTGGCGATGCGGGTTCGCGGCTGCCAATGCTGGTTCGCGGCAGGCGTTGTGGTTTAGGCGGCATGGCGGTTTATGTGGTTTCGCGGCTGCGTTGGGGTTTTTGCGGGCTGGCGCGCTGATGTTCACGGCTGGCGTTGGTAGGGTTTCGCGGCTGGCGTTGGGTTTCGCGGCTGGCGTTGTTTGGGTGTTCGCGGCTGCGTTTGGAGTGTTCGCGGCTGGTGTTGGGATTTCGCGCTGGGTTGTGTTTCGCGGCTGGGCGTTGGCGTTTGCGGCTACCATTGGCGTTTTCGCGGTACCATTGGCGTTTCGAGGCTGGTGATGGGATTTAGCGGCTGTCGTTGATTTTCGTGGCTGGTGTTTTGGGTTCGCTGCTGGCGTAAGGGTTTCACAGCCGGGTGTTGGGAATTCACGGGCTTGGTGTTGGGAATTTTCAAGGGTTTAGCGGCTGTCGAGTTTAGCTTGCTGGCGTTGGGGGTGTGGCAGCTGGCGTTGGGGTTTCGCCGGCTGGCAGTTGGGGTTTATGGATGAGTTGGGTTTTGCCGGGCTGGCGTTTGGGTTTTCGCGGTGGTGTTTATGTTTAGCTGAGACATATGGGTTTAGCGGTGTATGAGTTAAGCATCTGTTATTGTTGGTTGGCATTTTGCGTCTGCCGTTTGGCATTTTGCCATGGCATGGTGTTTCGCGGCTGGCGTTGGGGTTTGCGGTTGAATTGGGGGTTAAGCTGCTGGCGTTGGGTTTTAGCGGAAGGCGTTCGTTGTTTAGCAGCTGAGTGTTGGGGTATAACAGTGCCAGTTGGGGTTTAGTAGCTGCCCTAGGGGTTCACGGCTGGCGTTGGGGGTTCTCGGCTAGTGCTGGTGTTTAGCTCTGGCGTTGGGGTTTCGCGGCTTGTGTTGGGGTTTCGCGGCGGGCATTGGTTTTACGGAGCGTAGTTAGGGTGTTTCGCAGCTGGCGTTGGGGTTTCGCGGCTGTGGGTGTTTGCGGGTGGCGTTGGGGTTGGGACGTTGCGATTTTGTGACTGCTTGTTGTGGATTACGGTGGAGTTGAAGTTTAGGCGGCTGACTTTTGTGGTTTCGCAGCTGGCGTTGGAGGGTTCGGCTAGTGTTAGGAGTTTAGCGGCGTGGTGTTGGGATTCGCCTCCACGGCTGGGTTGGGGCTTTGCGGACTGGCTTAGGGTGTTTGCGGGTGGGTTGGGGGCTCACGGCTGGTGTTGTGCGTCTCGGCTGGCTTTGGGGTTTCGCGCATGAGGTTCCTGTTGTGCGGTGACGTTGGGTGTTCACGGCTGGCTGTTGCGTTTTTTCACAAGCTCGCGTTTGGGGTTTAGTGGCTGGGCATTGGTGTGAGCGGCTGCCATTGCGATTTTGTGACTGGTGTTGTCGATAAAGGCTGCAGTTGGGGTGTAGTGGCTGGCGTTGTTGTTTAGCGAGAGGCTGGCGTGTTTTTTAGCGGCTGGCGTTGGCGTTTCGCGTCTTCCGTAGGGGTTTCGCTGCTGCGTTGGTGGGTTTCTGGCTATTTGTGTTCAGCGGCCGGCGTATGGGTTTAGCGGCTGGCATTGTTGTTTAGCGGTTGCCATTGAGGTTTATCATCTGACGTTGGGGTTTTGCGGCTGCCGTAGGGGTTTAGCGGCTTGTGTTCGGGTTTTGCGGCTGGCGTTGTGGTTGTAGTGGCAGGCATTGGGGGATCGCGGCTGGCATTGGAGGTTCTTGGCTAGTGTTGGTGTTTCGGCGCTGGGGTTTCGTGGCTGGTGTTGCTGTATCATGTTGTGCTTTAGCGGCTGGCATTGGGTTTTTTGCGCTTTGCCGAAGGGGTTTAAGGGCTGTAATTGGGTTTTGCGGCTGGCGTTGTGGGTTCGCGGCTGGCATAGATGTTTTGCAGTGGTGTTGGTGTTCGCTAGACGTTTCCTGTTACGCGGGTGGGTGACGTTGGGTGTGTTTTAGCGCCATGGCGTTTGGGGTTTCGCGGCTTCTGTTGGGGTTTCACGCTCGCAGTAGGGTTTTATCGGGTTGGCGTTGGGTTTTATCGGCTGGGGGGGACGTTGGGGGTTAGTGCGGGTTCGTTGGGTTTAGCGGCTGGTATTTGGGGTTTTGCAGCTGGTATTGGGGTTTTCAACGGCGGGCGGGGTGGGGTTTCGTGGCTGGCATTGGTTTGAGCGGACTGCATTGCGATTTCATGACTGCGGTTGTTGGGTAACGGCTGGTGTTGGAGTTTAGTGGAGTTTGGAGGCTAGGATTGGGTTTTTTAGCGGCTGACTTTGGGGTTTTGCGGGTGGCGTTGAAGTTTGTGGCTAGGCATTGGGGTTTAGCAGCTGGGTACGTTGGGGTTTAGTGGCTGGCGGAGTTATGGCGGCACTGGCGTAGGGGTATTAGCGGCTGGGCGTTGTAGGTTGGTTCTCGGCTTGTGTGTTGGTGTTTAGCGGCTTGCTGTAGGGGTTTAGCGGCTGGCGTTGGGGGTTTAGTGGCTTAGCGGTGGGTTTCGTGCTGGCGTTCCCCATTTCACGGCTGGCGTTGGGTTTCGCGGCAGGCGGTGATTCACAGCTAGCATTGGGGTTTAGTGGCTGGCGTTGACGTTGAGCGGCTGGCATTGCGATTTTGTGACTGGTGTTGTCGATAACGGCTGCAGTTGGGGGTTAGAGGCGGGCGTTGAAGGTTTGCGGCTGGCGTTGGTGTTTAGTGGCTGGCGTTGGGGTTTAGCAGCTGGCATTGCGATTTTGTGACTGGTGTTGTCGATAACGGCTGGCATTGCGATTTTGTGACTGCTGTTGTGGATATCGGTGGAGTTGGGGTTTAGCGGCTGGCATTGGTGTTTATTGGCTGACGTTGGGGTTTTGCGGCTCGCATTGGGGTTTCACGGCCGGCTTTGGAGGTTCTCGGCTAGTGTTGGTGTTTAGCGGCTGCTGTAGGGGTTTAGTGGCTGGCGTTGGGGTTTAGCGGCTAGCGTTGGGGTTTCGCTGCTGGCATTCCCATTTCGCGGCTGGCGTTGGGGTTTCACGGCGGGCGTTGGTTTTAGCGGCGTAGTTAGGGTTTTGCAGCTGGTGTTGGGGTTTCAGCGACTGGCGTTGTGGATTTAGGGGCTGGCGGTCGGGTTTAGCAGCTGCCGTTGAGGTTCAGCCGCTAAACACCAACACTAGCCGAGAACCTCCAAATAGCGGCAGGCGTTCGTGTTTAGCAGCTGGTGTTCGGGTATAACAGCTGGCATTGGGGTTTAGTAGCTGCCCTTAGGGGTTCACGGCTGGCGTTGGGGGTTCTCGGCTAGTGCTGGTGTTTTAGCACCTGGCGTTGGGTTTGCGGCTTGTGGTTGGGGTTTCGCGGCGGGCATTGGTTTTAGCGGCTCTACGTTTGTTAGGGCTTTCGCAGTCTGGCCGTTGGGGTTTCGCAGCTGTCGGGTGTTTGCGGGTGGAGTTGAGGGGTTGCGTTGCGATTTTGTGACTGCGTTGTGGATAACGGCTGGAGTTGAGTTTAGCGGGCTGACTTTGTGGGTTTCGCATCTGGCGTTGGAGGGTCTCGGCTAGTGTGGTGTTTAGCGGCGTGTGTTGGGATTCGCGGTTGGTGTTGGTGCTTGCGGTGGCTTAGGTGTTTGCGGGTGGCGTGGGGGGCTCACGGTGGGTGTTGATGCGTTCCTCGGCTGGCTTTGGGGTTTCGCGCACGGCGGTTCTGTTGTGGCGGCTGACGTTGGGTGTTCACGGCTGGCGTTGCGTTTTCACAGCTAGCGTTGGGGTTTAGTGGCTGGCATTGGTGATTGAGCGGCTGCCATTGCGATTTTGTGAATGGTGTGCGATAAAGGCTGCAGTTGGGGGTTTAGGGGCTGGCGTTGTTGTTTAGCGGTGGCGTTGTTTTTTAGCGGCTGGGCCGTTGGCGCTTCGCGTCTTTCCGGTAGGGTTTCGCTGCTGGCGTTGGGGTTCTCGGCTAGTGTTTGTGTTGAGCGGCCGGCGACGGGTTTTAGCGGAGGGAAGTGTTGGGTAGCGGTTGCCATTGGAGGTTTATCATCTGACCGTTGGGGGTTTTTGTGCGGCTGCCGTAGTTTACGGCTTGTGTTTCGGGTTTTGGCGGCTGGCGTTGTGGTTGTAGTGGCAGGCATTGGGGTAATCGCGGCTGGCATTGGAGGTTCTTAGGCACTGTTGGTGTTTTCGCGCTGGTTTCGTGGCTGGTGTTGCTGTATCATGTTGTGCTTTTAGAGGCGCTGGCATTGGGTTTTGGGCGGCTGCGATATGGGGTTTTAAGGGCTGTTATTGGGGTTTTGGCGGCTGGCGTTGTGGGTTCAGCGGCTGGCATAGATGTTTTGCAGCTGTGTTGGGTGTTCCAGACGTTCCTGTTACGCGGGTGACTTGGGTGTTTAGCGCATGGCGTTGGTTTCACGGCGGCTTGTGTCTGTGGGTTTCGCGGCTGAAGTGCGGTGGTTTTATCGGCTGTCGTTGGGTTTTATCGGCTGGGCGTGGGGTTAGTGGCGGTCGTTTGGGGTTTATCGGCTGGTATTGGGGTTTAGCAGCTGGTATTTGAGTTTCATCAACGGCGGGCGGGGTTTCGTGGCTGGCATGGGTTTGAGCGACTGGCATTGTGATTTGTCCATGACTGTGTTGTGGGTAACGGCTGGTTTGGAGTTTCATAGTTGGATTTTGGAGGCTAGGATTTGCGGTTTAGAGCGGCTGACTTTGGGTTTTTTGCGGGTGCGCTTGAAGGTTTGTGGCTGCCATTGGGGTTTAGCACAGGCGTTGGGTTTATGGCTGCGGAGGTTTGCGGCTGGCGTAGGGGTTTAGCGCTTGCGTTGGAGGTTATCCGGCTGGGTTGGAGGTTAGCGGCTGCTGTAGGGTTTAGGCGGCTGGCTTGTGGTTGATGGCTAGCGTTGGGGTTTCGCTGCTGGCTTCCCATTCACGGCTGGCGTTGGGTTTCGCGGCAGGCGGTGATTCAACAGCTAGCATTGGGGTTTAGTGGCTGGCGTTTGACGTTGAGCGTCTGGCATTGCGGATTTTGTGACTGGTGTTGTCGATAACGGCTGCAGTTTGGGGGTTAGCAGAGGCGGCGTTGAAGGTTTGCGGCTGGCGTTGGTGTTTAGTGCTGCGTTGGTTTAGGCACTGGCATTGCGATTTTGTGACTGGTGTTGTCGAAATAACGCTGCATTCGATTTTTGTGACGCTGTTGGATATCGGGCTGGGTGTTGGGTTTAGCGGCTGGCATTGGGTTTATTGGCTGACTTTGGTGTTTAGGGCGGCTCGGCATTGGGTGTATTCACCGGGCCGGCTTTGGAGTTTTCTCGCTATTGTTGTGTTTTAGCGGGCTGCTGTAGGGGTTTAGTGGCTGGCGTTGGTAGTGGCTAGCGTTGGGTTTCGCTGCTGGCATTCCCCATTTCGCGCTGGCGTTGGGGTTTCACGGCCGGGGCGTTGGTTTTAGGCGGCGTAGTTAGGGTTTGCAGCTGGTGTTGGGGTTTCATGCGACTGGCGTTGTGGATATTTAGGCTGGCGGTCGGTTAGCAGCTGCCCGGGAGGTTCAGCCGCAAAACACCAACACTAGCCGAGAACCTCCCAATAGCTGCAGGCGTTTTCGAGTTTAGCACTTGTGTTGGTGTAGTAGAGGCAGTGAGAGATATTGGGGGTTTAGTAGCTGCCCTTTAGGGGTTTTGCGGCTGGCGTTGGGGGGGTTTCTCGCTAGTGCTAGTTTTACACCTGCGTTGGGTTTCGCGGCTGGGTGTTTGGGGTTTCCGCGCGGGCAATGGTTTTAGCGGCGTAAGTTAGGTTTTGCAGCTGTGGTTTGTGGTTTCGCGGCTGTCGGGGGTTGCGTGGCGTTGGGGTTGGCGTTGCGATTGTGACTGCTTTGTGGATAACGCTGGAGTAAAGTTTAGCGGCTGACGTTGAGTTTCGCACTGCGTAGGAGGTTCTCGGCTAGTGTTTGGTGTTTAGCGCGTGGGTTGGGTATTCGCGCTGATGTTGGGGTTTTCGCGGCTCTGCTTTGGGGCATTTGGCGGGTGCGTTGGGGGCTCACGGCTGTGTTGTGGCGGGTATTGTCGTGCGGCTGCTTTGGGGTTCGGGCATGGCGTTCCTGTTGTGGCGGCTGACGTTGGTTTCACAGCTGGCTTGCGTTTTCACAACTAGCGTTGGGTTAGTGGCTGGCATTAGTGTTGACGTACTGGCATTGCGATTTTGTGACTGTATTGTCGATAAAGGCTGCAGTTGGGGGTTTAGGTGGCTGGCGTTGTCGTTTGGGAGAGGCGGCTCCGTTGGGGGTTTAGCGGCTTCCGTAGGGGTTTAGTCTGGTGTCGGGATTAGCGACTGTGCGGGTCGGGGTTTTAGTTAGCAGCTGGCGTTGTGGTTCACGCCAGGCTGGCGATGCGGGTTCGCGCTGCCAATGCTGTTCGCGCAGGTGATGGGTGTTTTTGGTGGCAATCGTTGAGGTTCCATGCTGGCATTGGGTTTTAAAGAGTTTAGCTGCGGGTGTTGGTTTTTAGCGGCAGGCGTTGTGTTAGCGGCTGCGTTGGGTTTCGCGGCTGGCGTTGGGTGTTCGCGCTGGTGTTGGGGTTTTCGCGGCAGGTGTTGGGGTTTCGCGCTGGAGTTTGTTTTCTCAGCCTGGCCGTTGTGACGTTTCGCAGCTGTGATGGGATTGTAGTCGCTGTCGTTGAGTTTCGCGGCTGGCGTTGTGGTTTCGCTGCTGGCTAGGGTTTTAGGCAGCCGTGTTGGGAATTCACGGCTGTGTTGTGAATTCTAAAGGGTTAGAGCGGATGTCGAGGTTTTAGCTGCTGGCGATGGGGTTGGCAAGCTGGCGTGTGGGTTTATCGCGCTGGCGTTGGGTTTACGGGCTGATGTTGGGCGTTTTGCGGATGCGTTGGGTTTTTCGCAGCTAGTGTTCCGTTAAGCGTGATGGACATATGGTTTAGGAAGGCGGCTGGCATTGTGTAAGCATCTGTAATTGAGTGTTTGCTATTTTTGCGTCTGCCTTGGCATTTGCCACTGGCATTGGTGTTTTCGCGGTTGATGTTGGGTTTTGCGGTTGACATTGGGGGTTAGCTGCTGGCGTTTTGGTTTTAGGCGGCAACGTTCGTGTTTAGCAGCTGGTGTTGGGGTATACAGCTCATTGGGTTTATAGTAGCTGGCCCTTAGGTTTTTGCGGCTGTGTTGGGTTTCACTCAGGCTAGTCTGGTGTTTAGCACCTGGCGTTGGGGTTTCGCGGCTTTGTGTTTGGTTTCGCGGCAGGCATTGGTTTTAGCGGGCCTAGTTAGGGGTTGCGCGCAGCTGGCGTTGGGGTTTCGCGCTGTCGGGTGTTTTGCGGTGGCGTGGGGGTTGCAATTGGCGATTTTGTGACTGCTGTTGTGGATAACGGATGGAGTTGAAGTTTAGCGCTGACTTTTGGTTTCGCCAGCTGGCGTTGGAGTTCTCGGCTAGTGTTGTGTTTTAGCGGCGTGTGTTGGGGATTCCGCCTGGCTGTATTCGGGGTTTCGCGGCGGATTTAGGGCGTTTGGCGGTGGCGTTTGGGGGCTCACGGCTTGGTTTGTTCGTTTCTCGGCTGGCTTTGGGGGTTCGGGCATGGCGTTCCTGTTGTGCGCTTGACGTTGGTGTTCATGGCTGGCGTTGCGTTTCACAGCTAGCGTTGGGGTTTAGTGGCTGGCATTGGTGTTGAGCGGCTGGCATTGCGATTTTGTGACTGATGTTGTCGATAAGGTCTGCAGTTGGGGTTTAGTGGCTGCTTGGTGTTTAGCGGCTGGCGTTGGGGTTTAGCGGCTGGCGTTGGGGTTTTAGTGGCTGGTGTTCGGGTTTAACGGCTGGTGTTCGGGTTTAGAAGCTACCGTTGGGGGATCGCGGCTGTCATTGGGGGTTATTGGCTAGTGTTGGTGTGTAGCACCTGCCATTGGGTTTCGTCAGCGCTGGCTTGGAATTTCGCGCTGGTGTTGAATTTCGTGGCTTACGTTGGGGTTTCGCAGCTGCTGTAGTCGTTTTGCAGCAGTGTTGGGGTTTTTAGCGGCTGGCTTTTGGTTTAGCGGCTGGCATTGGGGTTTAGTGCTTGCGGTTGGCAGTTCCTTTCGCTATTGTTTGTGTCTAGCGGCTGGCGTTGTTGTTTAGCAGCTGGCGTTGTTGTTTATAGCGCTGGGCGTTGGTGTTTAGCAGCTGGCGTTGGCGTTTCGCGTCTTTCCTTAAGGGTTTACTGCCGCTGCAGCCTCGTGGGGGTTCCCTCGGCTAGTGTTTGTGTTTAGGCGGCCGGGCGTACTGGGTTTAAGCGGCTGGCATTGTTGTTTTAGACGTTGCCATTGAGGTTTATCAATCTGACGTTGGGGTTTTTGCGGCTGCTGAGGTTTAAGCGGCTTGTGTTCGGGTTTGCGGCTGGCGTTGCGGTGTAGTTGCAGGCATTGGGGGATCGCGGCTGGCATTGGAGTCTTCGCTAGTGTTGGTGTTTCTGATTGGGTTTCGTGGCTGGTGTTGCCTGTATCATGTGGTGTTGTGTCTTTAGAGCGGGCTGCATTGGGGTTTATGCGGCTGCCGATGGGGTTTAGCGGCTGTTATTGGGGTTTTGCGGCTGGCGTTGTGGGTTCGCGGCTGGCGTAGATGTTTCGCAGCTGGTTTGGTTGGTGTTCGCAGATGACGTTCCTGTTATGCGGGTGATATTGGGTGTTCGCGGCTGGCGTTGGGTTTTCGCTGCTGGCGTTTGGGGTACACGGCTGGTGTTAGGATTTTGCAGCTGTCGTTGTGCTGGCATTCCTGTTGCACGGCTGATGTTTGTGTGGTAGTCGCGCGATGGCGTTGGGTTTTCGTTGCTGGCGTTTTGGTTTGGAGGCCTGGCTTTGGGGGTTCGCGGCTGCCGTTGGGGTTTCGCGTTTTGCGTTGGGGATACGCGGCTGGCGTTGGGAATTTGCGGCTGGCTTTGGTGTTTTCCGGCTGGCGTTGGGGTTTCGTCGGTCCGCGCTGCGTTGGGTTTCATGGCTGAGGTTGGGGTTTCAACGGCTGGCGTTGTGTTTCACGGCTGGTGTTGGGATTTCGAGGCTGGCGTTGGTGTTTCAAGGCTGGTGTTAGGTTTATGCTGCTGGCGTTATGGTTTAGAGGCTGGCGTTGAGATTTTGCGGCTGGCTTTGGTGTTTTTCGGCTGGCGTCGGGGGTTCGCGGCTGGCAATGCGGGTTCACGGCTGGCGATGCTGGTGCACAGTTGGCGATGCTGGTATGCGGCAGATGTTGGGTTTTTGCGGCAGATGTTGAGGTATCTAGAGTGGCATTGGGTTTTAGCTGCTGGCGGTGTTTAGCGCCTATGTTGGGGTTTCGCGGCGGGCGTTGGGGTTTCACGTTTGGCATTGGGCTTTAACGGCTGGCATTGGGGTTTTGCGGATGGCGTTCCTGTTGGGTGGCTGATATTGGGTGTTCACGGCTAGCATTGGGATATCACTGCTGGCACTTGGGTTGAGAGGCTGGCATTGGGGGTTCGCTGCTGGCGTTTGGGGTTGATGTCTGGCATTGGGGGTTCGCGGCTGCCGTTGGGGTTTCGCGGCTTGCGTTGCAGGTACGCGTTAAGGTTGCGTTGCGGGTGTTGGGATTTTGCTGCTGACTGTGGGGTTTTGTGGCTGGCGTTGGCTTTTCACGGATGGTGTTGGGTTTTTCAGCTGGCATTTGGTTTTGGAGACTGGTGTTGAGGTTTTGTGGCATGCGTTGGGGTTTAGTGACTGGCGTTGGGGTTTCACGGATGGCGTTGTGGTATCATGGTTGACCTTGTGCTTTAGCAGCTGGCCTTGGGATTTCGCGGTTGGCGTTCCTGCTGTGGCGGTGAGGTAGCATTGGGTGGTTCGCGGCTGGCGTTGGGTTTGATCGCGGCTGGCGTTGCCGGTGTGATCTATGGTTAGTGGCGTTGATATGGTTATAGTTTCGTGGCAGCTGGCGTGGGGTTTTCTTGGCTGGCCGTTTGGTTTCGTGGCTAGTGAAGTCGTTTAAGGGTGTATTAGATTATCGGAGATCTGTAGAGACCAATTGGGTGTTATATGCTGATGGTGATTTCTTCGGCCGATGCGAACACTCTCAGATCACTTGATGCGGTGATTTTACTGTCGGCGTCTTGCGAAGAATGGTGATGTTATCTACTCTGCTATGACGGTTGGTGTGGGGGGTTCGCGGCTGCTCTAGCGATGCGGGTTCGCGCTGGCATTGGGAATTTGCGGCTGGCATTGGGATTTCGCGGCTGGCGTTGGGGTTTCGCGGCTGGCGTTGTGGTATCATAGTTGGCGTTGGGGTTTCGCGGCTCGCGTTGGGATTTCACGTCTGGCATTGGGGTTTTGCGGCTGGCATTAGGGTTTCGTGGCTGCTGTTGGGCGTTTGCGACTGGCATTGGGATTTCGCGGCTGGCGTTGGGTTTTAGCGGCAGGCATTGGGGTTTCGCGGCTGGCGTTGGGTTTTAGCGGCAGGCATTGGGGTTTCGTGGGTGTCGTTGTGGGGTTGCAGCTGGCGTAGGTGTTTCACAGCTGGTGTCGGGAATTTGCGATTGGTGTTGGCGTTTCGCGGCTGACATTGGTGTTCGCAGCTGGCGTTGGGTTTTCACTGCTGGCGTTTGGGGTACGCGGCTGGTGTTAGGATTTTGCAGCTGTCATTGGGCTGGCATTCCTGCTGCGCGACTGATGTTGAGTGTTCGCGGATGGCGTTCGGTTTTTCGTTGCTGGCGTTTAGGTTTAGAGGCTGGTGTTGCGGAGTTCGCGGCTGCCGTTGGGCGTTTAGCGTCTTAACGTTTGGGGGTACGCGCTGACGTTGGGAAGTTGCGGCTGATCGTTGGGTTTCGCGGCTGGTGTTAGAAATTCATGGCTGGCATTAGGAATTCATGACGTTGGGAAGTTAACGGCAGTCATTGCGGCCGTCCGCGGCTGGCGTAGGGTTTTCGGGGGGCAGTGGTGTTGGGAATTTGCGATTTGGTGTTGGGGTTTCCGCGGCTGACATTGGTGTTTCGCGGCTGTTTGTTGGGGCTTTCACATTGGCATGGGGGATTACGGGTGGCGTTCGAGGTTCACGGTGGCGTTGCGCGTTCTCGCTTGGCATTAGGGTTTTTCGCGGAGGTGATGGGGTTTTGCGGCTGGTCGAGGGTGTTTCGCAGCTGCCGTTGGGGGTTTTGCAGCTTGTGTTGGGGGTACGTGGCTGGCGTTGGGATTTCGCGGCATGCATTGGGGTTTCGCAGCTGGCGTTGGCGTTTCACGGCTGGTGTTAGGTTTTTGCTGCTGGCGGTGGGTGGGGGGTTCGCGGACGGCGTCGTTGGGGTTCACGGTGGCGATGCTGGTTCATGGCTGGCAATGTTGGTTCTTCGCGGCAGATGTTGGGTTTTTGCGGCAGATGTTTGAGGTTTCTAGGGTGGCATTGGGATTTAGCTGCTGGTGGTGTTGTAGCGGCTATGTTGGGGTTTAACGGCTGGCGTTGGATTTTAGCAGCATGCGTCCCGGGGGTTTAACGGCTGGCGTTGGGGTTTCGCGGCTGGCGGGGTTTCACGCTTGGCATTGGGCTTTTAGCGGCTGGCGTTGGGGTTTCGCGGATGGCGTTCCTGTTGGGCAGCTGACATGGGTGGTGTGTTCACGGCTGGGCATTGGGATATCGCTGCTTCGCATGGTTTGAGAGGCTGGCATTGGGGATTTTTATCGCTGCTGCCGTTGGGGTTTGGGTAGCTGTCATTGGGGTTCGTGGCTGCCGTTGAGGTTTCGCGGCTTGCGTTGCGGGTACTGGCTGCGTTGGGGATTTCGCGTGGTGGCGATGGAGTTTCACGCTGCCCTGGCATTTCACGGATGGTGTTGGGTTTTCTGCTGGCGTTTGTGTTTAGAGGCTGGCGTTGAGGTTTTGCAGCGTGCGTTCGGGTTTAGCGACTGGCATTGTGGTTTCATGGCTGGTATTGCGGTATCATGGTTGGCGTTGTGCTTTAGCGGCTGGAATTGGAATTTCACGGATGGCGTTCTGTTGGGCGGCTGACATTGGGTGTTTCGCGGCTGGCATTTTGGGGGTTCGCGGCTGGCATTGGGTGTCACCAGCTGGCGTTGGGTTTTCGCTGCTGCTGTTTGGGTTTAGAGGCTGGCGTTGGGGGTTCATGGCTGACGTAGTGATACGTGGCAACACAAGCCGAAAAACCCCAATGACAGCCACGGGAATTCACGGATGGCGTAGGGGTTTCGCAGCTGGTGTTGGGAGTTCGTGGAAAGCGTGGGGGTTTCTCGGATTGTGTTGGTGTTTAGCAGGTAGCGTTGGGGTTTCGCGGCTGTCGTTGGGGTTTCGCGGCTGCCGTTGGCCTTTTGCGGCTGGCGTTGGGGTTTCATGGCTGCCGTAGGGGTTTCGCAGCTGCCGTTGGGGGTTCGCAGCTGGCGTTGGGGTTTACCGTCTGGCATTGGGGTATCACTGCTGGCGCTCGCATTTGGTGGCTGATGTTGGGGTTTAGTGGCTGCAGTACAGGTTTAGCAGCTGCGTTGGGGTTTAGTGGCTGGTGTTGGGGTTTCGTGGCTGGCGTTGTATTTTCGTAGCTGGTGTTCAGGTTTAGCGGCTGGCGTTGGTGTTTAGTGGCTAACATTGAGGTTTAGCGGCTGGCGTTGGTGTTTAGCGGCTGGCGTTGGTGTTTCGCGGCTGGCGTTGGGGGTTCATGGCTGGAGTTGGTGGTTCGCAGCTGAGTTGGGATTCGTGGGTGTCGTAGGGGTTTCGCAGCTGGTGTTGGGTATTCGAGGACTGAAGTTGGGGATTTTGCGGCTGCCGTTGGGGTTTCGCGGCAGGCGTTGGGTTCTCAGATTGTGTTGGTGCTTAGCAGCTGCCGCGGATTTTGTGGCTGCTGTAGGGGTTTCGCGGCTGTCGTTGGCGGTTCGTGGGCTGGCGTTGGGCGTTTAGCGGTGGCATTGGGTTTTCGCTGCCGGCGTTTGCATTTTCATGGCCGATGTTGGGGTTTCTCGGCTGCCGTAGGTGTTTTAGCGGCTGGAATTGGGGTTTAGCGGCTGGCGTTGGGGTTTAGAGCGGCTGGCTCTGTTGGGGTTTCAAACGGGCTGGTGTTGGCCTTTCGCGGTTGGCAATGGTGTTTTGCGGCTGCTGTAGGGGTTTAGCGGCTGGTGTTGGGGTTTAGCGTCTGGCATTGGGTTTCGCTGCTGGCGTTCGCATTTCGTGGCTGATGTTGTGGTTTGCGGCTCTGCGTAGGGGTTTAGCGGCTTCCGTTGGTTTAGCGGCTGGTGTTGGGGTTAGTGGCTGGCATTGGGGGTTCATGGCTGGAATTGGAGTTTCTCAGCTGGCGTTGGGACTTCGTGGGTGGAGTAGGGGTTTCGCAGCTGGTGTTGGGAATTCACGGCTGGGGTTGGGGTTTCGCGGCTGACATTGGCCTGGGGGGGGGGGGGGGGGGGGGGGGGGGGGGGGGGGGGGGGGGGTTTTCGCGGCTGGCATTGGGGTTTAGCATCTGCCGTTGGTGTATCGCTGCTGGCGTTCACATTTTGCGACCGACGTTGGGGTTTCGCAGCTGCCGTAGTGGGTTAGCGGCTAACATTGGGGTTTAGCGGCTGGTGTTGGGGGTTCGCGGCTTGCGTTGGGGTTTCCCGGCTGCCGTTGGGGGTTTGCGGCTGGCGTTAGAGGTTCTCGGATAGTGTTAGTGTTTAGCGGCTGACGTTGGGGTTTAGCGGCTGACGTTGGCCTTTTGTGGGTGGCATTGGGGTTTCGCGGCAGCGGTAGGGGTTTAGCGGCTGGCGTTGAGTTTTAGCGGCTGGTGTTGGGGTTAGTGGCTGGCGTTGGGGGTTCCCGGCTAGTGTTTGTATTTGCCTGCTGGTGTTGGGGCTTTGTGGCTGGCGTTGGCATTTCGCGGCTGTCGTTGGTGTTTAGCGGCTGCTGTAGGCGTTTAGTGGCTGGCATTGGGTTTTCGCTGCTGATCCCGCATTTTGGGGTTTTGCTGCTGGAGTGGTTTAGTGGCTGGCGTTGGTGTTTAGTGGTTTGCTTTGGGGTTTAGCCCGATGGCGTTCGGGTTTAGCGGCTGGCATTGTGTTTAAACAGCTGATGTTGGGGTTTAGCAGCTGCTGTTGGGGTTCGCGGCTCGCGTTGGGGGTTCTCGGCTAGTATTTGTGTTTAGCGGCTGGCGTTGGCGTTTTGTGGCTGGCATTGGCATTTCGTGGCTGCCGTTGGGGTTTAGCGGCTGCCGTAGGGGTTTTATGGCTGGCATTGGGGTTTTTTTCGCTGCTGGTGTTCGCATTTCGCGACTGCAGTTGGGGTTTAGCGGCTCTCATAGGGGTTTAGCTGCTGGTGTTGGGGGTTCTCGGATAGTGTTGGTGTTTAGCGGCTGGCGTTGGGGTTTCGCAGCAGGCATTGGCCATCTGCCATGCACCTGCCCACTCACACAACCTGTCCAAGTCACCCTGCATTCTCATAGCATCCTACTCACAGTTACCACTGCCAACCAGCTTTGTGTCACCCCCAGGTTTTCTAATGTGAATTTAAATCCCTTCGTCTAAATCAGTGATGTATACTATAAATAGCCGCAGTCCCAGCACCTAGCCTGGCATTGGCGTTTGGCGGCTGGTGTTGGGTTTTCGCGGCTGGCGTTGGGGTTTTACGGCTGGCGTTTCGCGGCTGCTGGTGTTTGGCGGCTGGCGTTGGTGTTTAGCGGCTGACACTGGGCTTTACCGGCTTGTGTTGGGGTTTAGCGGTTGGCGATGGGTTTAACAGCTGTCGTTGAGGTTTAGCAACTGGCGTTCAGGTATAGCTGCTGGTGATGGGTTTAGAGGCTGTCATTGAGGTTTAGCGGCTAGCGTTGGGATTTAGCGGCAGGCATTGGGGTTTAGCAGCTGGCATTGGGTTTAGCGGCTGGCGTTGGTGTTTAGTGGTTGGCTTTGGGGTTTAGCCACTGTCGTTCGGGTTTAGTGGCTGGCGTTGGGTTTTAACATCTGGTGTTGGTGTTTAGCAGCTGCTGTTGGGGGTTCGCGGCTGACGTTGGGGTTTCGCTGCTGGCGTTCACATTTCGCGACTGGTGTTGGGGTTTAGCGGCTGCCATAGGGGTTTAGCTGCTGGCGTTGGGGGTTCTCAGATAGTGTTGGTGTTTAGCGGCTGACGTTGGGGTTTTGCAGCAGGCGTTGGCCATCTGCCATGCACCTGCCCACTCACACAACCTGTCCAAGTCACCCTGCATTCTCATAGCATCCTCCTCACAGTTACCACTGCCAACCAGCTTTGTGTCACCTCCAAGTTTTCTAATGTGAATTTTAATCCCTTCATCTAAATCAGTGATGTATATTGTAAATAGCCACAGTCCCAGCACCTAGCCTGGCATTGGCGTTTGGCGGCTGGCGTTGGGTTTTCGCGGCTGGCGTTAGGGGGTTCGCGGCTTGGTTTGTGATTTTGCAGCTTACATTGGGGTTTCGCAGCTGCAGTTCGTGATTCACGGCTAGCATTGGGGTTTCGACGATGGCATTGGGGTATTGCAGGTGGCGTTGGCGTTTCGCCGCTGTCGTTGGTGTTTCGTGTCTGTCGTTGGGGTTTTGCAGCTGGCGTTTCGTGGCTGGCGGTGTTTGGCGGCTGGCGTTGGTGTTTAGCGGCTGACGTTGGGCTTTACCGGCTGGTGTTGTAGTTTAGCGGTTGGCATTGTGTTTTTGCGGCTGGTGTTCAGGTTTATCGGCTGGCGTATCGGTTTAGTTGCTGGCGTTGCTGTTTAGCGGCTAGCATTGTGGTTTAGTGGCTGGCATTGGGGTTTCGCAGCTGGCATAGGGATTTAGCTGCTGGCGTTGGTGTTTCGCAGCTGGCGTTGGGTTTAGTGGCTGGTGTTGGGGTTTAGCGGCTGGCGATGGGTTTAGCAGCTGTCATTGAGGTTTAGCAGCTGGCGTTCCGGTATAGCGGCTGGCGATGGGTTTAGAGGCTGTCGTTGAGGTTTAGCGGCTGGCATTGGGATTTAGCGGCTGGCATTGGGGTTTAGCAGCTGATGTTGGGGTTTTGCAGCTGACGTTGGGGTTTCGCAGCTGGCGTTAGGAATTCATGGCTGGCGTTAGGAATTCATGGCTGGCGTTGGGATTTCATGGCTGGCGGGGTTTTGCAGCTGGCGTTGGGGTTTCGTGGCTGGCGTTGCCGTTACACGGCTGGCATTGGAGTCTCGCAGGTGACGTTGGGGTTTCGCGGCTGCATTTGGCGTTTTGCGGCTGCCAATGGTGTTTCGAGGCTGCCGTTGGTGTTTTGCGGTTGCCGTTTTGCAGCTGGCATCAGGGTTTCATAACTGTCATTGGGGCTTCGCAGTTGACATTGGGGTTTAGCGGCTGCCGTTGGGTTTTAGCGGCTGGGAGTTTAGCGGCTGGCTTTGGGGTTTTCGGATAGTGTTGGTGTTTAGCGGCTGGCGTTGGGGTTTCGCGGCTGGCGTTATGCTTTTGCGGCTGCCGTAGGGGTTTCGTGGCTGCTGTAGGGGGTTCGCGCCTGGCGTTGGGGGTTCTCGGATAGTGTTGGTGTTTTGAGAGGCTGGCGTTAGTTCGGGTTTTGCGGCTGTCGTTGGGGTTTTGCGGCGGGCGTTCGGGGAGGTTTTTGCAAGCTGGCGATTGGGGACGTTTAGTGGCTGGCGTTGGCGTTTCGAATTCTTACCGTTGCCATTTTGTGACTGGCATTGGGGTTTTGTTGCTGGCATTGGGGTTTTGAGGTTGGTGTTGGTGTTTAGCGGCTGGCGGGTTTCAACGGCTGTCATTGGGTTTTAGTGGCTGGCGTTGGAGTTTTGTGGTTGGCCTTGGGGTTTAGCGGCAGGCGTTGGGTTTTAGCGGCTGGCATTGGGTTTAGCGGCTGCCGTTCGGGTTTAACAGCTGGGAGTTTAGCGGCTGGCGTTGGTGTTTTCGGATAGTGTTGGTGTTTAGCGGCTGGCGTTGGGGTTTCGCGGCTGGCGTTATGCTTTTGCGGCTGCCGTAGGGGTTTCGTGGCTGCCGTAGGGGGTTCGCGCCTGGCGTTGGGGGTTCTCGGATAGTGTTGGTGTTTTGAGGCTGGTGTTCGGGTTTTGCGGCTGTCGTTGGGGTTTTGCGGCGGGCGTTCGGGTTTTGCAGCTGGCATTGGGGTTTAGTGGCTGGCGTTGGCGTTTCGCATCTACCGTTGCCATTTTGTGACTGGCATTGGGGTTTTGTTGCTGGCATTGGGGTTTTGAGGTTGGTGTTGGTGTTTAGCGGCTGGCGGGTTTCAACGGCTGCCATTGGGTTTTAGTAGCTGGCGTTGGAGTTTTGTGGTTGGCCTTGGGGTTTAGCGGCAGGCGTTGGGTTTTAGCGGCTGACATTGGGTTTTAGCGGCAGACATTCGGGTTTAGTGGCTGGCGTTGGGATTTCGCTGCTGCCGTTCGCATATCGCGGCCGACGTTGGGGTTTTGTGGCTGCTGTAGGGGTTTTGCGGCTGGCATTGGGGTTTAGCGGCTGGCGTTTTGTTTAATGGCTGGCGTTGGGGGTTTAGCGGCTGGCATTGGGGTTTAGCAGCTGGCGTTGGGGTTTCACGGCGGGCGTTCGGGTTTTGTGGCTGTAGTTCGTGTTTTGCAGCTGGCGTTGGTGTTTAACAGCTGGCGTTGGGGTTTACCGACTGATGTTGGGGTTTCGTGGCTGCCGTTGCTGTTTTGCGACTGTCGTTGGGGGTTCGCGGCTGGCGTTGGAGGTTCACAGATAGTGTCTGGTGTTTAGCGGCTGCAGTTCGGGTTTCACGGCTGGCGTTGGTGTTTCGCGGCTCCCGTAGGCGTTTAGCAGCTGTTGTTGGGGTTTAGCATCTTGCGTTGGGGTTTTGCTGCTGGCATTCACATTTCGCTGCCGACGTTGGGGTTTTGCGGCTTTCGTAGGGATTTAGCAGCCTCGTTGGGGTTTTGCGGCTGGCGCTGGGGCTAGTGGCTGGTGTTGGGGGTTCACGGCTGCAGTTGGGGGTTTCACAGCTGGTGTTGGGAATTTGCGGCTGGCGTTGGGGTTTTGCGGCTTTCATTGGGGTTTCGTGGCTGCCGTTGGGTGTTCATGGCTGGCGTTGGTGGTTCTCGGATAGTGTTGCTGACTACGTGAAGAAGGCCGTCAGTCCACTAGCGCGTCATTACGTTGACCCGCTTTGCACGAAGACTCGACTGGCGGCAGCGTTTCGCTGTCCAGCGGTAAGTTCAACTTGACGGTAAGTCTGACATTACCAGGTTTTCTGGTGTTTTCTGTTTTGCAGGACTGTTCAGAGAAGTACCTGCTCGACAAGATTGGGGCGAAGTCTGGCCGGGCCGCTAAACCATTCACAGACTGCGGGGAATCCCGGTCTCGGCCTCGGATACAGGGACCGAAGGGAAACCGGCTACAGAGACCACAGAAGTGCGAGTAGCCGGCGGCCGTCGGATTCGCCACCCTAAGTCACTGACAACAACCCTAAGTCAGTGTTTTACAGATTCGATGTGGTTCCCCGGAAGGGGTGAACCAACCACACGCCGGCAAGGTCTGTAAGCCAGGCCAGGTGCCCCCCCCCCCACCCCCCGACGTACAGAGGACATCTGCTTCCAGACCGGCTGTGGTTCCCTAGAAAGGGGTAAAACTAACCACACGCCGGCAAGGTCTGGGAAGCCAGGCCAGGAAGGTTCCTCCCCCACTTACAAAGGCCAGCTATTTCCAGAGCCCTGTGGTTGACGAGGTGGGGAGTAAACCAACAGCAGTGGGGCAGGCCTGTGGAAGTCATGCCAGGAGGGACCCCACCAACATGCTTGCAGACTGCTGTGGGTCCCCAGAAAGGGGGTAAAACCAAAGGTAAGACGGTCAGGCCTGTGGATGAGGGGAGTCAGGCTAGGAGGTTTCCTGATGGAGAGGATCCCCTCCTACATGGGTAATGTGTTTAAACGTTCAAACCCACATGGAGCACCTGATGTAGAGGTGCTCCACAATATACTCCAAAGGAGGGAGTTATCAGCCCGGGTATTATGGAGAACCCGTAGGCAGCGGCATCTGTTTCAGGGCTGCACACTGTTTCCCTCTCTGAGGAGGGGAGCATTCAGGGTCAGTTTCAGTCTGACCCAGAGCAAAAACCTGACATAGGGCTGCTGGAGGGGCCATGTCAGTGCAGGTATCCTCAGGGGCCTGCGGCAGCACCTGTTTTCAGGGCTGCCTACGAGTATCCCTCTCTATGGAGAGGAGTGCGAGTATGGAACTGACTTCAAATTCAAAGTATGTCAGTGGAACATACTGGAGCATGTGCATATGGCTTCAAGAGGCTCGTTAATGCTACAAGTGCCGGCAGTGAAAAGCGCTATCCGGGTGACATTTTTGAGATCATGAAATCCAGGAAATGAAACCAGCCGCCGAATCCTCTCTTCAGGTAAGACTTTTCCCACAGGTCAGACCACGATGTGGAAGCAAAAAGCTGTCGGACTAATCAAGGTAATGAAGCGAAATTTCATTGGTAGGCGACGACACACCCCACGCCTCCATCAGGGGCAGCGGTTCACTGAAGCCGGTGGCAGCTTGAAAGCTGGGCATGGAAATATGGCCAGCGTTGTCTTTCGAGGCAGGCTCAGCATTATGGCAAGAGCTGTCTTATGAGGCTGGCTCAGTACAATGCGGGTATTCAGACCAAGGCCAAGCCGGTCTCAGGGGAAATATGGAATTTACGCACCCTACCAGTCCTCTCCGATCAAGGAGGGCAAAAAGAATTTGCATCAGCGGCCTTTGGGCTTACCATTAGACCACCGGTAGCCATGGAGGTAGGTGGGTCTGGTTCTTCCAAAACATGGGTTGCGGACCATTTACATGTTGGTAATATTTACACTTGTGTTTTTCTACAAGTGACCATGATTGCATGAGATTCAGATCTGGGTTTAATAAACTGATGATAACATGTGATTACTTTATACTGCACAACATACATAGGTTCCAAGCAGGCTTGGAATTGGGGTCGGAGTTGTCTTTTGAGACAGGCCCAGTATTATGGGCATGATTGCCTTTCAGGACAGGCTGAAAGATGGAAGATGTCACTTCATCCGGATTTAACTCATATGTGCAGTATAGACTTTCAAAATGGGAAACTGCGTTACTGTCTGATTATTGATTCTATAGGAGCTATGTGGCAAGCATCGATCTCAAAGATGCATGCTACTCAGTTCCTATTCAAAGGGATCACCGGAGATATTTGAAATATATCTGGATGGGTCAATGCTAACAGTAAAACCGTTGCAAAATGGGCAAACTTCAGCTCCCAGGTTTATTTACCGAATTAGTTAAACCGGTGCTTGGGCTGCTCAGAGCTCTAGACCATTTGTTATCCCCTATCTGGATGATGTTTTAAACAATGTATTTTACTAAATTAACTGTTGCAGCCCAAACTATATTTGAGGAATTGGGGTCCTTTTATCCATCCAGTTAAATTTAAGTTGATGCCAATCAGAACAATTGACTGTTGGGACTTATATTTAACAATCAACAGGGAAATAACAGGGACTCTGCAAGAGGTGGAATTAACAGAAGCCTGCAACAATCTTATTGTTATTAAGCAGTCATCTACTCATCAAGTGTAATTGGCAATGTAGCAGATGTGTTGCAGCGGTGAAAATTGGGCCTTTGCATTATCAGAACTTACAACGTGCAAAGAATTAACCTCTCAAGTACATGTAGGTCATTGTTAATAGACCCATGCCTATCCCAGCTGAAGCTACCGAAGTCACTATGGTGGCAATATTCAGCATTGCTCCAGTAAGTCTGGTCAGTAATCCTCAGGCATTACAAACTGATGCTAGTCCTCAAAGATGAGAAACTACGACTGACATCTTGAGTTATGGAGGTGGATGCGGTTTGCATGAGTCACCAATTGTTCAGTTATTGGTATCAACTACCTATAAACACTAGGTGCATCCTACAGGTTAAAGGTTATTGTGCGAATATGCATACTCTGAATGCTCAACTCCAAGTTGATACACTATGATGGTGGCATATGTTAGTCACATGGGCGCAAAAAAGTTAAAGTATCCCATGACATTTACCTAACTTCGTTTGAGGCTATTGTATCATCAAGTGAAATCAATGACAAAACAGAACGGATGTTGGATCACAAAGTGTTTAATGTCATCATGGCTCGATAGATCACCGAATATCAAATGTTTACATCCAGGCTAATTTACCAGTTGTAAATATGAGGCATACAGTGGCAAGAGATACACTATTGCCACATGGGGGAGGAATGTTTCTTGCATGTCCTTCCTCCATACTGACACGTCAGTCGGGTCTTGCAATAAATCCAGCAAGACACCGCTTCAGGCGTTTCAACTGCCTGAGTGGCTTACGTAGCCACGGTTTCCACTAATGTTGGGAATAATATATAACCTAATATTGTCATTCAAAACATAAAACTTGCTGGTTTCGCCTGTGACACGGGAAACCAGGCACTGCAAGAAAATCAATAAATTGAGTTGCAGACACTGAGACGACTATGCCTACGGCTCAGGTTGTCTGACCGATCCATGCAGTGCACACTGCAAAGTGCAGGGGAAGCACCATAAGGCAGTACAATTCCACTTCTGCAGATGGGAAGCGTTTTGTTCAAATACATGTTACATACTACACAGCGCGGATACTGATGTCTTGCAGTTCATTTTCAAATGGGTCTATGACAATAATTAAGCAAATTGCCATTCACTGTGCCAATGTGCTTTCTCATCATATTTGCTGCAGCAGATGGACCCACACTGTCGGGTCTCACGCTCTGATATCCAGAATAATAAGGATATCTTTAATACATGTTCTCCCAGGCCCGGTAACATGGAAGTATGGGACATAGACGTAATGTTAACATTACTTCACCAGGGGGCTCCAGCTACATCCTCAACTTTAGCCGGCTCTCTAAGGTACTTATCCTCATGGCACTGGCCTCAGTGCAACGGGCCCAGTCACAACGTAAATTGCGACTGGACAGGATGGTAACATATGCTAATACATAACATTTTATGTTTTGATTTAAATTAACCTGAACTAACCAGGGCTTAGGTCTCAAACAAGTTTCATGGTGTACTCTATGGACCTTCGGAAATGTGTGGTCACACCTTTACAACTATACGTCTAGGTCACCCAGAGCCTCTAAGGGTCCTCACTAGCAATGTTTGTTAGTTACAAAAAACTTCATAGAAGTATTAGCTCTACCATCTCCAGGTGGTAAAACCGGGGTTTTGGCTAATGCATGAGTTGATACTAATATTTACCACACACACTCCACCAGGGCTGCTACTACATCAGCTCCAAGGGTTATGTACATTCCACAGTACCACATCCTAGCAGCTGCAGGATGGTCAAATGAACATACTTTACCAACATTTTATATAACCCATTGCCAAACCGGGGGTATTTGCTAACTCCATTTTAGACTCTGTTTTATAGTTTCCCCCTGGATGAAAGGGATCACTATTATTTTCTTTTGATGATTAAAGCATCAGCATTTTAACAAATTAAGTCATGTCTGAATACATTAATCTTTTTCACTCATCCATGGTCACTTCATGCAGTGTGTAACGCATGGATTTGTTTCCGGCATGAAATCACAGAGCTTTGAAATCTTCACGTAGTCACTCACTTGATTCCGAAGTAAAATAGTAAGATTAAACGAGAACTTACCAGTTTGAAGTTTGATTAGATTTAGATTAGATTCCTTTATAGTCATTCAGACCTTTCGGTCTGAACGAAATTGTTACCATACAGTCATAACATATAATAAAAAAACAAAACACACAATAAACACATATCCAACATCCACCACAATGAGTTCACCAGGCACCTCCTCACTGTGGAGGAAGGCAAAAGTCTTAAGTCATTGTCTTCTTCCCTCCTAGTTCTCCCTCTGCGCTGAGGCGATCCAGGCCGCTGCCGCCGCTGGAGCACCGCAGCTCTAAGCCGGACCGCCACCGCCGCTGGAGCACTGCAGCTCTAAGCCGGGCCGCCACCACCACTGGAGCACTGCAGCTCTAAGCTGGGCCGCCACCACCGCTGGAGCGCCGCAGCTCTAAGCTGGGCCGCTGCCGCTGCTGGAGCACCGCAGCTCTAAGCTGGGCTGCCGCTGGAGCACTGCAGCTCTAAGTTGGGCCGCCACCACCGCTGGAGCACCGCAGCTCGAAACCAGGCCGCCGCCACAGCTCCGCCATTAGGCCTCAGCACAGATGGTGATGGGGGACACGCATCCCCCCCCGAAGGGAGAGACTAAAACTCTGTTTCTCCAACCCCCCCCTCCCCCCCACACCCCACATACACAACCTAATAAAGCAAAGTTATACTAAAACAAACACTGGAAGACAGCAAAAAAAGAAAAAAACAGACGGACTGCAGGTGAGCCACAGCTGCCAGCCAGTGCGGCCACTTCCGGATCTTGATTTTATGAGGAGCTATGATGAGTGATCATGTGCCCACCGCTCCCAACCCTCATATTATTAAGGTCATCTGGTAGTTCTACTCTTCTCTAATCTTACTATATTCAGTTCAACCATTATCATCTGTGGTTTCACACCGCTGCTTTGAAGATTGACGCGCTAGTGGACTGACGGCCTTCTTCAGGTAATCGCTCATCGTAACTCCTCATAAAATCAAGATCAAACTTCAAACTGGTAGGTTCTCGTTTAATCTTACTATTAAACTCGCCAACAAACAGACTCTGATCTGTAACAGTCTATTGCACTTTATCTGCTTATTTATGTGTATATTGAACTGAACTGTTCTGTATTTCTGATTACTAAATTCTGTTGTGCTGTAGAAAGCAAGAATTTAATTGCCCTAGCTGGGACACATGACAATAAACTCTCTTGATTCTTGACTTGACTTGACATAGTGAGTGCACAGTGCTGTATGTTGCAGGACATTGGTGTGCATTATAAAACATGCCAGAGTTGTCGGGCTGAATGGCCTGTTCCTCTGCAGTAACTCTTGGTCAGTTTTGGTCTCCTAATCTGAGGAAAGACATTCTTGCCATAGAGGGAGTACAGAGAAGGTCACCAGGCTGATTCCAGGGTTGGCAGGACTTTCATATCAAGAAAGACTGGGTAGACTTGGCTTGTACACGCTAGAATTTAGAAGATTGGGGGGGATCTTATAGAAATGTACAAAATTCTTAAGGGGTTGGACAGGCTAGATGCAGGAAGATTGTTCCCAATGTTGGGGAAGTCCAGAACATGGGGTCACAGTTTAAGGATGAGGGGGAAGTCTTTTAGGACCAAGATGAAAAAAAATAATTCACACAGAGAGTGGTGAATCTGTGGAATTCTCTGCCACAGAAAGTAGTTGAGGTCAGTTAATTGGCCATATTTAAGAGGGAGTTAGATGTGGCTCTTGTGGCTAAAGGGATCATGGGGTATGGAGAGAAGGCAGGTACAGGATACTGAGCTGGATGATCAGCCATGATCATATTGAATGGTGGTGCAGGCTCGAAGGGCCGAATGGCCTAATCCTGCACCTATTTTCTACGTTTCTATGTTTCTAATTCCCCTGCAATACACCATTGTTTTTGCAGCCATTACATTACTAATGGGTTCACTCTGTCCGGCTCTATCATCTCTGTTTTTAACAGGAAACCATTGACTGAGAACAAAGGACTTTTCACACCAGGGAAAACCTTCCTTTGTTAAAAGGGCTCAGTTGCAAATTGAGTGACAAGGAAAAAGAGAATTTGTGAAGATGGGTCTGTCTGAAGGAGTGTCTCTACCCGAAACGTCACCACCCGTTCCTTCTCTCCAGAGATGCTGCCTGTCCCACTGAGTTACTCCAGCTTTTATTGTCTACTAGACCAAGTGTGACCCTTTGGGTCCCGTACCCTCAGTTTGCGGCCAAGGGGGGAGGGTGGCCTGCAGCATCACACACACACTAACCACCCCTCACACACACACACACACACACTAACCACCCCGTTGATATATATTATTCATTTGCACCTTTTACCCCATCCCCGCCCTATCCATTCATGCATAGCCCCCAACTCACAGGCGCATCAAAAGAGGGAGAGTGAGGGGGTAGAGAGAGAGGGGGCAGATACACAAAGAGAGGGGCAGTGACACTGGGAGAGGGGCAGAGACACAGAGAGAGGGGCAGAGACACAGAGAGAGGGGCATAGTCACAGGGGCAGAGAGAGAGGGAGGGGGGGCAGGGAGAGAGAGAGCGAGGCAGAGAGAGAGAGAGGGACAGAGAGAGAGAGAGGGGGGCAGTGAGAGAGGGAGCAGGAGAGAGACGGGGCAGAGAGTTTGGATAGGGGAAAGAGGGGGGGTAGGGGAGAAGATGGGGAAAGAGGGGGGGGGGGGAGGAAGAGGGGGAAGGAGGGGGGAGGGGGGAAAAAGGGGGGAGGGGAAGAGGGGTGGTTATCTGAGTTTCCAAATCAACAGCGAATTTGTTTGAAAGCAGTCAAAAATATGTCAACAAAAATATGTAAATAACCGTAAACTTTTAAAATCATAAAGAAATTAGTACCGGAAAAAACCTGCGAAGCAACAAACGGGGAAAAGCAACAAATATTTTATATGTTCATAGAAAATATATATTTTAAAATTAAAAAAGCGCTGTCTTTGAAATTAAATGTTATCTTTAAGAATGTTATCTTTCAGAATTACTACAGTTAAATACAACACTGGAAACTCTTTAAAGAACAAAAATTGCAACGTTTTCAAAGTTAAACCAAAACAATGAAGTTCAATCGGACTCTTATCTTTAGAGATGTGGAAGTCAACATTTAAACCCCTTTCTCACTGTGCGAGTTGGCCCACGAGTGACCCCGAGTTTTCACTCGTGGTGATCACGTAGCGGGAACGTCGGAACTCGCACGAGCAACTTATCGACTCGTGGCGCTAACGGCAGGTACTCAGGAAACTTGTTAACTCGTGAAAAAAATCAAACATGTTTGATTTTTTCCACGAGTCAAATTAACTGTTCAAGTTAAAAATGGAAACATTTAAACTCGTTGTAATAACGTAGTGGCCCCGTGCGTTTATCTTAGTGTCTCGTGAGTCTACCGTGGGAACTTTAATAATCTGTTCTTTTGCTCGAGTAAAAGACTGAACCAAAGATAGACACAAAATGCTGGAGTAACTCAGCGGACCAGGCAGCATCTCTGGAGAGAAGGAATAGAGTCGAGACCCTTCTTCAGACTTACCCGAAATGCCACCCATTCCTTCGCTCCAGAGATGCAGCCTGTCCCGCTGAGTTACTCCAGCATTTTGTGTCTATCTTCGGCCTTTCTGCCACTTGTCCTTTATTACTGAGGCGCCTGCCCCGTGGCTTCACTCTGTCTCAATGAACGGCTTTTAGGACGCGGTTAAAGACCTGCCGAAGGGGCAAGTCTGGGGTGGTGGGTGGGATGTGTCCACGTGTGATGCTCCATCCACCCCCCCGGGGCCGAGAGTGTGGGATTGGGAAGGAACTGCAGATGCTGGTTCACACCGGAGATAGACACACACAATGCTGGAGTAACTCCGAGGGACAGGCAGCATCTCTGGAGAGATGGGATGGGTGAGATTTCGGGTCGAGACCTTACTTCAGACTTCTCCAGAGATCCCGCTGAGCTTAGTCCAGTAGTTGGTGTCTATCCCGGTGGCGGGGAGCCCGGCTTGGCCGACCCACCGCCTCTACTTGCCGGTCAGTCCGGTGATCATCGCCCTCCGCCCGGGATGCAGCGGAGGTTTCCATCCGGTGAGTTGTCCAGCGCTCACGGTGGACGAGGGAGGACAGCAATAGGCCAGGTGAATGAATACAGCACATAAATGAGTCGACCTTTAATATTTTTTGATTTTATGTTTTAATTTACAAGCTGCTTCAAGCGAGGCAAGTTTTATTTTCAGTCCGAAGAAGGGTCTCGACCCGAAACGTCACCCATTCAACGAAAAAGCTTGAGTAACTCAGCGGGTCAGGCAGCAACTCTGGAGAGAAGGAATAGGTGACTTTTCGGGTCGAGATCCTTCTTCAGAAGACGAGCCCTTATCCAAAACGTCACCTTCTCCAGAGATGTTACCTGGCCCGCGTTACGCCAGCTTGTTGCGTCTGCCTTCCGTTTCTGCCCCTAAAGCCTTGGATCGTTGCCCTTTGTGTTGGCGTGGAGGGGGAGGGGGCTATTGTGCTGCTTGAATGCCCCCTGCTATCATAGGGACAGGGAAACACAGCGGCTTTTGAGGCTGGTGGGCAATCACTACCAAAGTGTCTGCCTGCAGTCAGCACTCCTCTCCTACACATGTCTCCCGCGCTAACCATCCCGCAGAGAATGATCTTCATCAGCCGAGGTCCCAAGCTAGTCTTCAGCTCATTAAAGAGCTCAGGTGAAATTCGGAGGAAATTTTTAAATGCTGATTTGTCCTCTTGGCACAGCACTTTAAGCAACTTTTCATATTGTCCAAAGCGAATCTCCTTTCAAAGAGGGGCTTCACCCACTGAGACCTCTTCTTAATTTTCCTCTTTACTCTTACTCTCTCCCTTCTGCTGTCATTTAACAAGCGTAGTTGCATCAGATTTTGGGCTGCTGCATACAGCGCTTGAACAAAAAACAGCAACACCCTGCTCTCAAATTGCCTTGTTGCAGACATGTTACCAAATGAGCCAATTTAACCAAGGGACGATTTTTATAGTGTGTGAATAAAAGATCATGACGAGTTTTCAACACATCATGTTGCCTCTGTGTGTGTGTGTGTGTGTGTTTGTGTATCTGTGTGTATCTGTGTGTGTGTCTGCTGTCGGGTCCCGGCGGCCGCTCAATGTCAGTCACCCGAGCTGCTTCCTTCCTCTGAAGTGGCGGCCAGTCCTGCTGTCTGTGTGTATCTGTGTGTGTGTGTGTGTGTGTGTGTGTGTGTGTCTGTGTGTCTCTGTCTGTCTGTGTGTATCTGTGTGTGTGTGTGTGTGTGTGTGTCTCTCTCTCTCTCTCTCCCTCTCTGTCTATCTGTGTGTATCTCTGTGTGTGTGTGTGTGTGTGTGTGTGTGTGTGTGTGTGTGTGTCTCTCTCTCTCTCCCTCTCTGTCTATCTGTGTGTGTGTGTGTGCTGTCGGGTCCCGGCGGCCGCTCAGTCACCCGAGCTGCTTCCTTCCTCTGAAGTGGTGGCCAGCTGCTGTCTGTGTGTATCTCTCTCTCTATGTGTGTGTGTGTGTGTGTGTGTGTGTGTGTGTGTGTGTGTCTCTCTCTCTCTCCCTCTCTGTCTATCTGTTTGTATCTGTGTGTGTGTCTGATGTCGGGTCCCGGTGGCCGCTCAAAGTCACCCGAGCTGCTTCCTTCCTCTGAAGTGGCGGCCAGTCCTGCTGTCTGTGTGTATCTCTGTGTGTGTGTGTGTGTGTGTGTGTGTGTGTGTGTGTGTGTGTGTGTGTGTGTGTGTGTGTGTGTGTGTGTGTGTCTGCTGTCGGGTCCCGGCGGCCGCTCAATGTCAGTCACCCGAGCTGCTTCCTTTTTTAAAATTATTTAAAATAGAGATCCATTGCAAAAAAGTATTTAAAAACATAAAACAACAAGAAATGCTTGGTTACTGGAGGATGCGCATTTTCCCATTGTAGGTCATATCAATAGATGCCGCCGCGCTGAAATAACTCAAAACCACAGGATGGAGATGTATTTTAACATTGTTGCTTTATTAAAACATACCTTCATTCACGGTTGGCTCAAGAGTAACGGGAGAGGAACTTGGTAACTCGGGAGAGGAACTTGGAACATCGCAGCAATGACATACCCGTGGGAACTCGGTTACACACTTGATCATAAACTTGAAGTCTCGTGCACAGCCACGATTCTGTCACTCGGGGTACCTCGTGGGTCAACTCGCACAGTGAGACGGGGAAGCCTCGTTCATCAAAGTGATATAATGACCGTTGCGATAGTTCTGGAAAAGCAAGCTGGGAAGCTCGGGAGTGCTCGTGAGCGCTCGTGTCCTCGAAAGCCCTCGGAAACGCTCGGGAGCTGCAGTACAGAGCCCACTTGCTCGTTCTTTCTGCGTCTTTTGAAGCTGGGGAGGGGCGAGGGGATGAGCGGGGAGGGAAGGGGAGGGGGTGACATCACTCGCTGTGCGTGGAACATAGCGCAGCAGGCTGCGAGGAGCAGAGCCATTGTGACATCGTCAGCGAGACTATCTCGTTTATTTTTCAAGTTATTTGAAATTTTTGAACATTTTCATGAATAACGGGAAATAATGCATGAAATTTTCAGATAAGGCGATTTTTGACATAACGGAGTAAATCTCCATCGGAATATGTAAATGTTTTAGAGTGAGAGAGAGTGTCGTGTTTTCGAGGACGTGTGAAACGCACACTATTATCGCAGAAATACATACACACCCAAGATCAGAATTTTATAAGTATAGAGATCTTTGGTTTCATCCAGAATCTGCAGTTCTGTCTTACACAAGGTAATTTGTGGAATGGAGAGTGGAAGGGGGAGGGGGTGGGAGCGGGGTGGATGAGGAGGGAACAAAGTGATAGAGGCAGAGATTTCAAGGCAGTTTGACCAGTCTGTAGATTAATTGGCAACAATTCTCGCAATCCTGTGCGTAACAGGAAATAAACAGACTGAAAATAATGTTTTTTTTATCAGGCACAGGTAAGGTAACATTTTGTGAAAGGCAGATGCAAATTAAGCCGCAGATGAAAACAATAAACAAATGGGAGTTAGTCGAGTGGGGGGAGAGGGAGGCAAAGAGAATTGTCAAAGCTGTCTTGCAGTTGTTGCCATATCCGTTCGAATGGAAATGTTCCACTGGTCAATTCTTCCCTGTTCTGTTATCATTTATAATGGTAGCTCAATGAGAATAAGGCATCTTCCATTTCAGGGTCCCAGATAACTGTGACCAAATGTCACAAAGACAAACTGAGCGAAAGATGGAAATGCTGATCAAGAAAGGAATTGTTCAATGGGGAGTAAGGGGAGAAGAAGGCATGAAATAAACAAGTGGAGAGACACAGTGAGAGCAATGAATCAATAGATGAACATATGAAGGAGGTGTTTGAGTTGCAGAGAGTGTGTGTTCGGGGGCAGTGATGGGGTGGGAAAAGGAGAAAGTTTATTGATGACAGATTGAGGGCACAGGCAGATTTTTACCTATTTCCCAATTTGCACCAATCTCATTCACCCATTGCTGATTATCCTGATTATCATAAAATTCATACCCTGGTTTTAAATGCCTTCCCCATGGTCTTGCCCCTTCCTGTCATATTCCCACCCCTCCATTACTTTCAGTGGTTGGCTCCCTCAGCCACTCTAATCCAGACCTGTGATCCACAAATTTAACAGCTTCACTATTAATGGCTTTGCATCCAGTTCCCGGACGCCATGTGCTGTTAGCCCTTTACTGTTCCGGAGCACAGAGTCCAATGTCTGATACAGCAATTGTCCTATGGAAGTTTACTTCCCAATCTTTCATAAACATTGCAGATCCACAGTTGTAGTGCTATTGTGTGTGTATGTGTGTATTTCTGTGTAGATTTAAATCCTGTAAATATACTTTATTTAACTTCCCTCTGCAATATTCAAAGGCAGGCTGAGTAACTAAACATGGAGACTGTAATTGAAGCTCAATGTGCTGGAATTAGATGAAGAGCGGTGGAAAGAGCTGGTGTCATTTTCCTGCACGGACTAGATACGGTTGCTTGGATTGGACTGTTCTGTTGTGGCCAGTTCGATTATAATTGTCCATTAAAACTATAGAAGATACTCTGCATTGCCAGTGTCCAGCGGATATTCTTCAATGTCCTCTGTCCATTAAAGATCCAGTAGGCAGAGCACTCTGTCCAATGATGCATTGTTATGTTTGTTTTAGGAAGCTCGCTGACTGAGAACAATGGACTCTCCAAATTTGTTGCAGTGAGAAATCCCGGTGAAAAGTCACAGGAACATTCAGCAACGCATAGAATCAAGGCTGAGGTGAGAGAGGGAGCTAGGACTGGGAGAGTCATAGAGTTATACCATATATGGATTCAGGTCCTTCGGCCCAACTTGCCCTCACCAGCCAACATGCTCCATCTTTACTAGACATATGTGCCTGCATTCAACCGTTATCCCTCTAAACCTACCATATCCATGTACTTGTTGTGATAGTCCCTGTCCCAATTACCTCCACTGGCAGCTCATTCCATACATCTACCACCCCTTGAGTTTAAAAAAAAAGTTGCCACTCTGGTTCCTATTCAATCTTTAAACCTTAAACCTATGGTCTCTGGTTCTTAATTCATCAAGTCTGGATAAATACTGTGCATTTATCCTATCTATTCCTCTCATTATATTATGCACCTATGTGAGGTGCATAATACGCTGTTCATTGATTTCAGTTCAGCTTTCAACACCATAGTCCCCACCAGATTTGCTTATAAGCTACTGAAACTGGGACTGAACACTCCCCCTGTGTGCCTGGGTCCTGGACTTTCTGATCGCCAGGCCCCAGTTGGTCAAGATGAGTAGACATATCTCCAACCCCCTCACGCTGAACACAGGATCCCCCCAGGGTTGCGAACTCAGTCCCCTACTGTACTCCCTGTACACACATGACAGTGTGGTCAGGTTCAGCTCCATCTCCATCATTAAGTTTGCTTATGACACAGTGGTGGTGGGCCTGATCTCTGATAACGATCAGAAGGCCTACCTGGAGGAGATGGCTGACCTGGCACTGTGGTGTCAAGATAACAGCCTCCTCTTGAATGTCACAAAAACTAAGGAGCTGATTGTGGACTTTAGAAGGGCACAACAACCAAGGATGTACACACCACTGGGGATTAACGGGACTACTGTGGATAGGGTGAGCTACTTTAAATACCTAGGAGTCCACATCACAGAGGATCTGATATGGCCAACACACAATGCCACACTGGTGAGAAAGGCAAGGCAGTGTATTTACCACCACAGGCAGCTGAGGAAATTTAGAGTCTCTCTGAGGATCCTTCAATCCTTCTACTCTGGTGCTGTAGAATGCATGCTGATCGGAAATCTCTATCTAGTTTGGGAACAGCTCTGCCCAGGACAGGCAGGCGCTGCATAGAGTGTTATAGAAGGAACTGCAGATGCTGGAGAATCGAGGGTACACAAAAAGCTGGAGAAAGCTGAGTCTGAAGAAGGGTCTCGACCCGAAACGTCGCCTATCTCCTTCGCTCCTTAGATGCTGCTGCACCCGCTGAGTTTCTCCAGCTTTTTGTGTACCCTCTGCATAGAGTAGTGCATTTGGCCGAATGCACCATGGGAACTACAAGCCTCCCCCCCTGCTGGACCTATACACCAGGAGGTGCAGATCCAGAGCCTGCAGGATCATGAAGGTCCCCTACCACCCCAGCAATGGACTGTTCCAGCTGCTATGGTCAGACAAGTGCGTCCATTGTTGCCCAGCAAAAACAGGGAGGCTGAGACTTCCCACAGGCCATCAGGACTGTAAACTCTGATCTCACCAGGGCGTAAATACAGTTGCGTTTCCTTGTTTTTAATGTAAATATTGGTTCTGTTCCAGTCTGTTGTTTTGCACAATCCCGCAAGCATTTCCACTTTCTATTTCACTGCACATCTTGTATATGTCTGTGACAAAGTTGACTTGACTTACACAGAAACATAGAAAATAGGTGCAGGAGTAGGCCATTCGGCCCTTCGAGCCTGCACCGCCATTCAATATGATCATGGCTGATCATCCAACTTAGTATCCCTTACCTGCCTTCTCTCCATACCCCCTGATCCCTTTAGCCACAAGGGTCACATCTAACTCCCTCTTAAATATAGCCAATGAACTGGCCTCAACTACCTTCTGTGGCTTAGAAGAGTAAGATTAAATGAGAACTTACCAGTTTGAAGTTTAATCTTGAATATATGAGGAGTTACTTTGGTGATTACGTGAAGAAGACCCACCAGGCCATATACGCACCAATCTTCAAAGCAGCGGTATGAAATCACAAACAACACCGAAGTGACATAGTAAGATGCGTGACTCGAGAACTACCAGATGATCCTTTATGAGAGAGGGTTGGGCGTGGCGGGCACGTAATCACCAACGTAACTCCTCATAAAATCAAGATCAAACGTCAAATTGGTAAATTCTCGTTTACTCTTACTATTTTACTTCGGAGTCATGTGAGTGATTCCGTGAAGAGTTCAAAGCTTCGTGATTTCATGCCGCAGATTACAAATCTCGGCATCCCACTGTAGTGATTGACTCGAATGAGAAATTAATGGATTAGTAGTAACATTGCATTTAATGCAGTAATAAACTTTATTTAAAACATATAAACAAACAACAGTACCCCTCTATCCCAGGGCACTTTAAACAGAACTTAAAATAGCATTGGCAAACAGCCCTGGAATGCCAATCGGCCGATGATAGAAATTCTGAAACATCAGCTCATTTGCCCATCCGGCGGCAGCCAAAATATGGCCGACGGGCACGTCCCTTGCCTTGGCTGCTGACGTAGCTGCTGCCCTAGTGGAAAGAGATGTAAACACTCTATCTAAATGATATGCTGACGTTGATGCTCACCTGGTGGAATGAAATATACAATCGTCAGTGTTAATACCTGTATAACCCAGAACCAGCTGCAGACACCTTGAAATAGTCTGCGACCTACCTTTGTGAACCTTCTCTGTACTCCCTCTATGACAAGAATGTCTTTCTTCAGATTTGGAGACCAAAACTGTATGCAATACACTAGGAGTGGTCTCACCAAGACCCTGTACAACTGCAGTAGAACCTCTCTGCTCCTATACTCAAATCCTTTTGCTATGAATGCTAAAATACCATTCACTTTCTTCACTGCCTGCTGCACCTGCATGTCTACTTTCAATGACTGGTGTACCATGACATAGAAACATAGAAACATAGAAATTAGGTGCAGCAGTAGGCCATTCGTCCCTTCGAGCCTGCACCGCCATTCAATATGATCATGGCTGATCATCCAACTCAGTATCCTGTACCTGCCTTCTCTCCATACCCCCTGATCCCTTCAGCCACAAGGGCCACATCCAACTCCCTCTAAAATATGGCCAATGAACTGGCCTCAATTACCTTCTGTGGCAGAGAATTCCACAGATTCACCACTCTCTGTGTGAAAAACGATTTTCTCATCTCGGTCCTAAAAGACTTCTCCCTTATGCTTAAACTGTGACCCCTTGTCCTGGACATCCCCCAACATCGGGAACAATCTTCCTGCATCTAGCCTGTCCAACCCCTTAAGAATTTTGTAAGTCTCTATGAGATCACCCCTCAATCTTCTAAATTCCAGCGAGTACAAGCCGACACCCAGGTCTCGTTGCATCTCCCCTTTTCCTAATCGGCCACCATTCAAATAATAGTCCACTTTCCTATTTTGTGCCACCAAAGTGGATAACCTCACATTTATCCACATTATACTGCATTTGTCATGCATTTTTCCACTCACCCAGCCTCTCCAAGTCACCTTGCAGCCTCCTAGCATCCTCCTCACAGCTAACACTGCCCCCCAGCTTCGTGTCATCTGCAAACATGGAGATGTTGCATTCAATTCCCTCATCCAAATCATTAATTTATATTGTAAATAGCTGGGATCCTAGCACTGAGCCTTGCGGCACCCCACTAGTCACTGCCTGCCATCCTGAAATGGACCCGTTCACTCCTATTCTTTGCCTCCTGTCTGTCAGTCATTTCTCTATCCACATCAAAACTGAACCGCCAATACCATGTGCTTTAAATTTGTATACTAATCTCTTGTGTGGGACCTTGTTCAAAGCCTTCTGAAAGTCCAGATATAACCCATCCACTGGTTCTCCCTTATCTACTCTACTAGTTGCATCCTCAAAAAATTCAATTGGCTTCGTCAGACATGATTTACCTTTCATAAATCCATGCCGACTTTGTCCAATTATTTCACCACTTTCCAAATGTGCTGCTATCCCATCTTTAATAACTGACTCGAGCAGTTTCCCCACTACCGATGTTAGACTAACTGGTCTGTAATTCCCCGTTTTCTCTCTCCCTCCCTTTAAAAAAAAGTGGGATTACAATCCCTCCAATCCTCAGGAACTACTCCAGAATATAAAGAGTTTTGAAAAATTCTCACTAAGGCATCCACTATTTCTGGGGCTACTTCCCAAGTACTCTGGGATGCAGCTTATCTGGCCCTGGGGATTTATCGGCCTTTAATCCATTCAATTTACCTAACACAACTTCCTGGCTAACCTGGATTTCACTCAGTTCCTCCATCTCATTTGCCTGCGATCCCCTGCTATTTGAGGCAGATTATTCATGTCTTCCTTAGTGAAGACAGAATCAAAGTAGTTATTCAATTGGTCTGCCATGTCCTTGTTCCCCATAATCAATTCACCTGTTTCTGACTACAAGGGACCTACATTTGTTTTAACTAATGTTTTTCTCTTCACATATCTATAAAAACTTTTGCAGTCAGTTTTTATGTTCCCTACCAGTTTTTTTTCATAATCCATTTTCCATCTCCTAATTAAGCCCTTTGTCCTACTCTGCTGGACTGAATTTCTCCCAGTCCTCAGGTAGGCTGCTTTCTCTGGCTAATTTGTATGCTTCATATTTTGTTTTGATACTATCCCTGATTTCCCTTTTGTAGTTCATCCATGCAGTCTTTAAATGCCTTCCATTGCATATCCACCGTCAACCCTTTAAGAATCAATTGCCAGTCTATCTTGGCCAATTCACATCTCATACCCTCACAGTTACCTTTCTTTAAGTTCAGGACCCGTATTTCTGAATTAACAATGTCACTCTCCATCCTAATGAGGAACTCAACCATATTATGGTCACTCTTGCCCAAGGGGCCACGCACAATAAGGCTGCTAACTAACCCTTCCTCATTACTCAATACCCAGTCTAGAATAGCCTGCTCTCTCATTGGTTCCTTGACCTCCATAACTTCACACCTCATCCTCCTGCGCTCCAAGAAATAAAGTCCTGGCCTGCTCAACCAAGGAGTGAATTTCCTGTGTCCTTTTCTGCTGTTCCACCCCTGCAATGTTTATCAATGAATTAGAATCTTCAATCAATGACTGCCAAGATCAATCGGTGTCTTCTCATAGGAACAAAGCAAAATAGGAACAAAAGTAGGTTGCCTGCCCTTTGTCAATGCAATCATAACTGATCTGCCCCAGATTTCAACTGATAGAGTCAAAGTTGCATATTGCACAGATATAGGTCATTCAGTTCCCATGGCCCTTGCTGATCATTCAGAATCCATTTCTGTCATTCCCATATATCAACAAATGATTTGTCACCTTCCTGGCCTTGATGATTCAAGTGCTCATCTTGATACTTCTGAAGTGTTATGATAGCCTCTGCCATCACCATCCTTCCAGGTAGTCCATTCCATATTCTAACAATCCTCCAAGTGATAAAGGCCTTTTGTCCAACCCCGCTAAGGACCAGCTCCTTACATTAACCCTGTGCCCTCTGCTTTGTAATCTGTTGCATTGGATGTTCGCCACCACCAGATGCCCAATAAGCCCAGATGTGCCCCTTACTTATTCTGTGTTTGTTACAGGAAGCTGTCAGACAGAGCAACGAGCTGCCTACCCCAGGCAGAGATGATGTCTGGTAAAAGACCATGGGGGAACATTGAACAATGGAAATAAGGCTAAGGTGTGTGAGTGAGGTGTGTTTCTGAGAAGACGTGCATTTTCTCCGGCCATACTCCCCAATGAGATATCTTTGCTGTCTCGCCACTGCCTCCTTTATCCTCCTGAATTTTAATCCGGAGGATAAAGGAGGAGACATGGGCCTCGCATTGACCAGTACCTCTTACGAAGCAACCAGTCAAATCAGTCGAATGAAGCACAGCGACGGGACACAAACCAAAGTTTGCAGAGCATCAGCACCCATGTCACTGAAGAGGGTGATACAAGCACAGAAATGCCGGTGGAGGAGCCCACGCAACAACTACAAAGACCTCCATTGGAGGGAAAGATCAAAGGGCACAAACCTGGAGTGAAGTGGCCGAAAGCTGTTGAAAAGAAAGAGTGGGAGACGGTTAACAGTGACCTTATACATATCTTGGAGCAACAAGTGGGCACAGCAGTGGAAAAGCTTGAAAGGATGGGCAACATAATCTACAGCTATGGAGAAGAACAGTTTGGTGTGAGTAAAGGGAGAGGTGGAAAGAAGTTACCAACACCAATCAAGTCCAGGAGGCAGCAGGAGATCGAGAGGCTAATCAGAAAGAGGAGACAATTGAAAAAGCAATGGAAAAAAGCAACTGACGCAGAGAGAGAAGGTCTCATGCTACTCCAAGAGGGCATCAAGAGCCGATTGGCAACCTTGCGAAAAGCAGAGAACATGAGGAAACTTCGCAAGAATAAAGAACACACAAGAACACGGTTCTACAAAGACCCTTTCAAGTTCATCAAAGACCTCTTCGCAAAGGAAAAAAGTGGAACTTTGAAAACATCAAAACAAGAATTGGAGGAACACCTGGAAAAGACCCACCAAGACACGAAAAGGCATGAGCAGTTAGTCATCCCACATGACATCCCGCCTATTCAACCACCTGAATTCAACCTGGACACCAGCCCTCCGAAATGGAAAGAGGTAGAGAACACTGTCCGGCGAGCAAGAGCAGCATCAGCTCCGGGGCCAAATGGAGTACCATACAAGCTCTACAAGAATGCACCGGATGTGTTACGCTTTCTATGGAAGCTCATGAGGGTGGTGTGGAAGAAGCAAACAATACCCAAGGTGTGGCGAAGGGCCGGCGGTGTACTAATACCTAAAGAAAAAGATGCATCAGACATCAGCCAATTCCGGCCAATATGTCTCCTCAACGTCGAGGGAAAAATCTTTTTCAGCATTGTATCACAAAGGCTATCCACCTATCTGGTACCAAACAAGTACATTGATACATCTGTACAGAAAGCAGGAATTCCAGGTTTTTTGGGCTGCTTGGAGCATACAAGCATGATCTGGCACCAGATCCAAGCAGCTAAGAAGGACAAGAGAGACCTATATGTGATCTTCCTCGATCTGGCCAATGCATTTGGTTCAGTTCCACATGAACTCCTTTGGGAATCTTTTGCCTTTTTCCATGTACCAGAGCTCATCACCACACTGGTCAAGAACTATTTCCAAGACCTGCAGCTGTGCTTCACAACAGCTGAATTCAGTACAACATGGCAGCGCTTGGAAGTAGGCATCATGGCAGGCTGCACAGTCTCACCCTTGGCCTTTACAATGGCCATGGAAGTCATCATCAGGGCCTCAAAATGGGTGGTGGGCGGTGAACGAACCAGTGCTGGGCTCCGTCTGCCTCCCATCAGGGCATACATGGACGATATGACAACAATAACCACTACTGCAGCATGCACCAAGCGGCTATTTGGAAAGCTGCAGGAGAACATCAAGTGGCCCCGATAGAAAATCAAACCAAGTAAGTCTCGAAGCATCTCCATAGTTAAGGGGGTGCTTAGAGACACAAGGTTCTGCATCGGTGACGACCTAATACCAACAGTGTCTGAGCAGCCAATAGAAAGCCTGGGCAGATGGTACAACGCAAGTCTCAAGGACAAAGAGCAGGTGCAACAACTAGGGCAAGAAATTGTCAACGGCCTGGAGATCATCAATCAGACCCTACTACCTGGGAAACAGAAGCTCTGGTGCCTACAGTTTGGACTCCTTCCTCGGACAATGTGGCCACTGACCGTTTATGAAGCTCCATTAACAACTGTGGAGAAGATGGAGCGAACCATAACTTCATACGCGAAGAAATGGCTCGGTGTCCCACGATGTCTAACTAACATCGGCCTCTATGGAAAAAGGGTCCTGGAACTACCTCTCACTAGTCTAACAGAGGAATACAAGTGTTCCAAAGTAAGACTCCAGATGACACTGAGGGACTCTAGAGACAAGACCATCAGTGCTGTTGCGCCGCCCCTAGTAACGGGCCGGAAGTGGACACCATCTGATGCAGTACAGCAACTTCATCAGCCCTGAGGCACAAAGACGTCGTGGGGCAAGTGCAGCAGGGAAGAGGAGGCTTTAGCCTTACGACAAGTAAACCAACTTGGCGAAAGGCCACAACATCAGAGCAGACATTGGTGGTTGAGGAGGTGCGGCGAGAGGATGAGGCCGCAGGAAGTGCAAAGGCGGTCTCTCTTGCCAAACAGTGGCAATGGATGCAGTGGGAATGTGTGGAGCGGAGGAAGATCAGCTGGAAAGAACAATGGGAAATGGAATCAAGCAAGATCAGCTTCATCATCAGAGCAACATACGACGTCCTTCCATCACCAAAGAACCTCCATCAGTGGTACGGCGAGGATCCAACCTGTGCCCTCTGCTCAACTCCAGCGACCCTCAAGCACATCATGGTAGGCTGCAAGACCAGCCTCACGCAAGGGAGATACACGTGGAGGCATAATCAGGTATTAAAAAGCCTGGCAACAGCCCTTGAGACCAGGCTGTGTGCGACCAACTCCTTGCCTCCGAGAGCAAGCAACCCCTCCCGCTTAAGGGCGACAACCTTTGTCCGAGAAGGACAGAAAACACCGAAACATCCTTCCACTAGATCAGAAGAAGGAAACCTATGCAGGGCCCGTGACTGGAGGATGCTGGCGGACATCGGCCGACAACTAATCTTTCCACCTGAAATTGCTTCAACCAACCTCAGGCCAGAGTTGGTGTTCTGGTCCCTTTCACAGAAGGCTGCTTACATCATAGAGCTCACAGTTCCATGGGAGAACTCTGTTGTGGAGGCCTATGAGCGTAAGAAGCTGCGCTACACAGAGCTTGCAGCAGAGGCAACGCAGCGTGGCTGGAACATCAACGTTTATCCAGTTGAAGTGGGATGCAGAGGATTTGTTGCGTCATCTACCATCAGACTGCTGAAGGAGCTTGGAATCCAAGGTCAGGCTCTGCGGAAGACCATAAGATCACTCTCAGACGCGGCTGAAAGAAGCAGCTGTTGGATTTGGCTCAAGCGGAAAGACCCATGCTGGGCCCCAAATACGTCATGGTGAATCTTTGAGGCAGTTTGACACGGGACACGCGCTGAGGGCTGATCATCCTGCAGCGGGCCGCCCTTGTGGAGGGTGTATAGTGTTAAAAGGCCGAAACACCCAGTGATGCAAGGGTACACTACTGATGATGTGTCCTGTGCCCAACTGTCCTGAAGGTTACCCAGGCCAAGATATACGTATACGTACCCCCCCCCCCCGCCCCTCCCCTGATGTTGAGCGTCGACCACTCTCAGTAATCAATGAATGTCGTGAAATGCTCCCCACCTACTGGCACAAGGGACTTCTTAACATCTAGTCCTGTGTATTTGATTCTGCCAACACATTGCATTTTATTTCAGGGCCACAAATAACAGCCTGAAGATGCATAGTTATTAGTAGAAGGAAACAAAAATACAAGATTTGTGGAAAGAGGTGATGATGGGTATAGAGAGAAAAGAACCAGGTCACCTTGAGTGAACAGACATATGCATATTTTATTTCCTTCCATGGTCTTCCCCCTCCCAATCTCTGTAATCCCTTCCATGACTTTAACTCTGAGGCATCTGAGCACTCATTCAGACCTCCTGATAGTCCACAAATGTAGTATCTTCACAATTGGCCATTGTCCCTTCAGCTGCTAATGCTTTGCGTGCTGTCTACCCATTATACTTCTGGAGCACAGGGATCAATATCCAATGCAGCTACAGGGTCACTCTGTAGATTTACTTTCTAATCTTGCACAAGTTGACCGGGAGGAACTGTTAGAAGGTCTTGCATGTCTGATTGAGATAGAGATATTTCAGCGCCAACATGATCCTATGAGAGTAAAGGGTAAGGCTGCCAGGGATAGGTAACCCCAACTAGTGAGGCACCAGCAAAGAAAACAAAGGAGGCATATGCCACATATATACAGCTGGGATCAAACAAACCCCCCTAGAGTGTGCGGGATTCAGGAGAACACAAGGAGGAAATAAGGAATGCAAAAAGGGAACATGAGGTATACTATATTTTAAGAGCAAAAGGATAACGAGGGATAAGAGTTTCTTCAGGGAACTCTTTGGAAGAGGTGACTGGGTGGACGACAAGGACAGGGAAGTAGATGTTGTTTTCATGGACTTTACCAAGACTTTTACTCCAAAACGTGTGGTAGATCAGTCAGGAGGGTGAGCTGGCCTAGTGGATATGAAAGGTACGTGATCAGATTCAGAGAGATAGTGGTGGGTAGATTTTCAGAGAAGAATCTCATGAGTGATAATGTTCTGCAGTGATTGATGCCGAGTTCCCTGCTAATACTTTAAAAAATTTGGTGGAAGTTACAAAAACTGTTGGTGAGGTGAAGAATGAAGACAATTATCGAAGGTAACAACAGAATCTAGATCAGTTGTGAAAGTGAGCAAAGGAATGGCAGATGAAATTTAACTCAGCAAGTGGTGAGGATTGTCTTATGGGAAGTTAAACTTCCCAAAAGGCAATACTATGGCAAGACAAACATTTGAGAAGTAAGTGATCTTTATTGGCAAGTACAGAGTCAGACGCGCACTTGCGAGCTGTGAGTGAGCACGAACTGAGCATTTGCAGTTGGGCACACCCATGACTCATGACGTAATCTTCCCACCAAATGCAATCACATGCCAGTTCCAGTTCTACTGAGGGTTCGATCCATAACTGGCCTACCACCAGGTGACGCCACATGCCCCACCCCCCCCCCCCCCCCATCCGCCCTCCCCAGACCTGGAGTAACGAAAACGAACAGGCAGACGAACGAGGTGGCTGGACCTCGTACACACATCGCCCGAGGGTGGAGACACAACCGTCAAAGGCGAAGGCAGGAGTGGCCGGGACGGCGGATGCCCCCGTAGGCGAGGCCGGGCCACCTGTATGGGCTGAGCAATGTCCAAATGGGCCGTCTTAAGACAAGCCACCAACACAGTCTCTCGCAGTCCAGCACAAAAGTCGAAACACCATGCTGCAGCACCCGAAAATGACCCTCGTACGGTCGTTGCAGTGGTGTCTGGTGACCATCCCGATGCAGGAAAACAAACAGGCAGTCCTTGAGATCCGACGAGATGTGTGAAGGAACCATCCCATGATGAGATGCAGGAACAGGAGAGAGCGTGCCCACTTTCTCCTGTAACCGCACCAAAAGGGACGAGGCCAGCTCCTGCTGCCCACGTGCAGCCAGAAGGAAATCCCCCGGGACCGGAAGTGGGGCACCATACACCAATTTGGCAAAAGAAGTAGCCAGATCCTCCTTGAGGTCAGTGCAAATACCCAACAGAACCCATGGCAACGCATCCATGGGTCCGGACCCATGAGCGGCGCCTTCAAGGTAGCCTTAAGATGCCAGTCAAACCGCTCGACTAAATCGTTAGATTGGGGGTGGTAGGCCGTGGTGTGATGTTGCTGGGCTCCCAACAACCGGGCCATGGCAGACCATACTCGGAGGTGAACTGCGCACCCCTATCCAATGAGATGTTCACCAGCACACCAAAATGGGTGATCCAATGGCAGCGAGGGCACGAGCACACTTCGCAGCAGAAGTATCAGCAAGTGGGGTAGCCTCCGGCCACTGTATGAACCGATCCACTATGGTGAGCAGATGAATGACACCCCTGGACGGGGGAAGTGGACCCACAGTGTCAACATGAATATGATCGAACCACCGGCAAGGTAAAGCAAATCCTGCAAAGGACCTTGGATGTCTGACAACAAATCCATGTCCTGGCCCAGGCGCCGACCTGCTTATGTAAGCCATGCCACATAAACTGGGGTGCCACCAACGCCATCATCGCCCGGATGGAACAGTGAGCCAAACCATGAATCCCATCGAACACCCAATGGCGCCAAGCTGCAGGAACGATGGGTCTCGGCTGACCAGTAGACACATCACACAGGACCGTGGTGCCCGTGGAACCAAAAGGCACATCTTCCAATACCAGGCCGGAAATCGCGGTGCGGTAGGTGAGCAGTTCCTCATCTGCCTCGCCACGTCGTGAAGGGCATGGACGGCGGAGCGGGCCAATGCATCAGCAACATCGTTACTCATGTGTTGAATGCAGGTCGTGTACTGTAAAATGTAAGCCAATTGGCTCTGCTGCCGTGAGGACCAGGGATCGGGCACCTTCGCAAAGACAAATGTGAGAGGCTTATGATCCGTAAAAGCTGTAAATACTCTGCCCTCAAGGAAATAACAAAAATGCCGAAGCAGCCAGGTAAAGCGCCAAGAGCTCAGACCAGGGCAGGTACTTGGTCGAACGCACTGTACTTCCGCTCAGGCACTCGTAGATGATGACTGAAAAGGGAAAGAGGTTGGCCGTGCCCATTATTCAACTGTTCCAGAACGGCACCGACAGCTGAGGCAGAAGCATCAACCATCAGGGCGGTCGGAGCATCAGGCTGCGGGTGGATCAGCATCGTCACCCATGCCAGCGCCTCCTTGACACCATCGAACACGGCAGTGGCCTCTCCATTCCACTTAATCTCCTGCTGCTTGCTAGCCAGGAACTTAAACAACGGCCGCATGATCCGAGCAGCCGCAGGCACGAACCGATGATAAAAAGTCACCATACCCACAAATTCCTGGAGGCAAAACATTGTGGAAGGCCTTAGGCTGTGGGCCGAGCATCAAAAATGTGTCTAGAAATCAACTTCCGTGACCCATGTCTCGGAACTACATGAAATTTTGCACAGATTTAGATAAAATATTTAGATTAGATAAAATATAATTTAGAAGGAAGTCATAACACGTCAGTGCTAAAAGTTACACATTAATTAATTAAACCATTGAGAAAATGAGATTGAAAAAGTAAGCGCCATCTAGTGTCCAATGCCAATATTACATCATGGAGCCTATTTCCGTGTTGCAGTCTATTTACACCATATATTATTATACTATATATATATGACGTGAATATGACTGTAATCATATATAATTATGTATAATTATATTATGTAAAAATGATATAATAATATAATTGTGTGTGTTTTTGGAATGAGACTGCCACAGAGATCCGGCTCCTGAACCAGCCTAATTAATGGGTGAGGGCAGTTCCTGTGGGTTCCCCCATTTACTGAACCCCACTGACTGCCAGTGTGCAGAGTGGGGGTCACGACCATAGTGGGACTGGGGCAGTACCAGGCTGGGGGAAGCCTAAGGCATCTTCCACTGACGGGAAAATGCCTAACCATAACCCTAACGCGCCCCCCTTCCAGAGCTGCCCACGGCTGGAGCTGGAGCCGCTTTGGGACTGGCTGCGGGCTCCGTATGTGTGGCCCCACAGTGCGTCCACCTCGGCTACCATGCCCTTCTTGATCATTATGGTGATGATGGTGGCGAGCAGCACTGCCTGGCACACCGCCCGGGCCGCCTTCAGCACCTCATAGACCGGCACCGTCAGACCGCCCACTCGCCCACTGCAACACCGGCCTAACGACAGCCCGACGGACCCCTCAGAGCACCCTCCGGCGGACCGACCCCCCCAGCACCCACTGGTGGCCCGACCACTATCACCATCAACAGGCGGCCCGGCCACTCACAACCCACCGGAGGCCCGGCCAGTCACCACCCACCGGTGGCCCGGCCACTCATGACCCACCAGAGGCCAGACCACTCTCACCACCCACCGGTGGCCTGGCCTGGCCGACCACTCTCACGACCCCCGCACCACCCACCGGTGGCCCGGCAACTCACACCACCCAACGGCTGACCACTCTCACGACCCACCGGCAGCCCGCCCACTCTCACCACCCACCTATGGTCCAAGAGCCCGACCGATCCTCCACAGCATCCATCCTACCGACAAGCCCAACCGACAGACTGACCAACCGACTGACCCTGACCCTGACCCTAAGCCAAACCCTAAACTTAAACTTAACCCTTGTTCTACATTTGTTATTTATCATTTTTATTTAACAGTTCACATCATATTGGCGTACTGCGCATGTTGTTCCATTGTTTAAAAAGGGTTCAAAGAATAAACCTAGCAATTATAGACCTGTTAGTTTGACGTCAGCGGTGGGCAAATTAATGGAAAGAATACTTAGAGATAATATATATAAGCATCTGGATAAACAGGGTCTGATCAGGAACAGTCAACATGGATTTGTGCCTGGAAGGTCATGTTTGACAAACCTTCTTGAATTTTTTGAAGCGGTTACTAGGGAAATTGATGAGGGTAAAGCAGTGGATGTTGTCTATATGGATTTCAGTAAGGCCTTTGACAAGGTTCCCCATGGAAGGTTGGTTAAGAAGGTTCAATCTTTGGGTGTTAATGGCAGAGTAGCAAGATGGATTCAACAGTGGCTAAATGGGAGATGTCAGAGAGTAATGGTGGATGTCAGTTTGTCAGGTTGGAAGCCAGTGACCGGTGGGGTGCCTCAGGGATCTGTGTTGGGTCCACTGTTGTTTGTCATGTACATCAATGATCTGGATGATGGGGTGGAAAATTAGATAAGTAAGTATGCAGATGATACGAAGATAGTTGGGGTTGTGGATAATGAAGTAGATTTTCAAAGTCTACAGAGAGATTCGGGCCATTTGGAAACGTGGACTGAAAGATGGCAGATGGAGTTTAATGCTGATAAGTGTGAAGTGCTACATCTTGGCAGGACAAATCAAAATAGGACGTACATGGTAAATGGTAGGGAATTGAGGAATGCTGTGGAACAGAGAGATCTAGGAATAACTGTGCATAGTTCCCTGAAGGTGGAATCACATGTAGATAGGGTGGTAAAGAAAGCCTTTGGTGTGCTGGCCTTTATAAATCAGAGCATTGAATATAGGAGTAGGGAAGTAATGTTAAAATTGTACAAGGCATTGGTAAGACCAATTCTGGAGTATGGTGTACAATTTTGGAGTATGGTGTACAAAAGTAAAGTGGATAGGTATATGGATGGGAAGGGAATGGAGGGATATGGTCTGAGTGCAAGTAGATGGGACTGGGGGAAAACAAATGGTCGGCACGGACTGGAAGGGCCGAGAGGGCCTATTTCCGTGCTGTAATTGTTATATGGTTATATATGGTTTATATAGATAAAACAGGATTGGTCCGAGTCAGCATGAATTGATGAAAGGGAAATCATGCTTGACTAATCTTCTGGAATTTTGTGAAAATGTAACAAGGAAAATGGACAAGGGAGAGCCAGTGGATGTAGTGTACCTGGACTTTCAGAAAGCGTTTAATAAGGTCCCACATGGGAGATTAGTGGGCAAAATTAGGGCAAATGGTATTGGGGGTAGAGTGCTGACATGGACAGAGAAGTGTTTGGCAGACAGGAAACAAAGAGTAGGGATTAACGGGTCCCTTTCAGAATGGCAGGCAGTGATTAGTGGGGTACAGCAAGGCTTGGTGCTGGGACCGCAGTTATTTACAATATACATCAATGAGTTGGACGAAGGGATTCAAAGTAACATTAGCAAATTTGCAGATGACACAAAGCTGGGTGGCTGTGTGAACTGTGAGGAGGATGCTATGAGAATGCAGTGTGATTTTGACAGGTTGGGGGTGGGCAGATGCATGGCAGATGAAGTTTAATGTGGATAAATGTGTGGTTATCTACTTTGGCATCAAAAACAGGAAGGCAGATTACTATCTAAATAGTGTCAAATTGGGAAAAGGGGAAGTACAACGGGATTTCTGGATTACTACCAGTACCACGGGCCAGTCAGAGTAGAAATAGGAAGATATTGCTGATGAATACATGGCTTGAAAAATGGTGCAATGGGGAGGGATACAATTTTTTAGGGCACTGGGACCAGTTCTGGGGGAGGTGGGACCAGTACAAACGGGACGGTCTGCACCAGGGCTGGAATGGAACCAATGTCCTTGGGGGAGTGTTTGCTAGTGCTGTCGGGGAGGATTTAAACTAATGTGGCAGGGGGATGGGTACAAGAACAGAGAGGCAGGTGGGTGTAAAATGAGTGTAGAAGCAATAGGTAGCAAGGTGAAAAGTAAAAGTGGCAGGCAGACAAAAACAGGGCAAAAATCAAAAAGGGCCACTTTTCAACATAATTGTATAAGGGGTAAGAGCATTGTAAAGACAAGCCTGAAGGCTTTGTGTCTCAATGCAAGGAGTATTCGTAATAAGGTGGACGAGTTGAACGTGCAGATAGCTATTAATGATTATGATATAGTTGGGATCACGGAGACATGGCTCCAGGGTGACGTAGGCTGGGAGCTGAACATCCAGGGATATTCAATATTCAGGAGGGATAGAGAGAAAGGAAAAGGAGGTGGGGTAGCGTTGCTGGTTAGAGAGGAGATTAACGCAATGGAAAGGAAGGACATTAGCTTGGAGGATGTGGAATCGGTATGGGTAGAGCTGCAACACACTAAGGGGCAAAAAACACTGGTGGGTGTTGTGTACAGGCCACCTAACAGTGGCAGTGAAGTTGGGGATGGTATCAAACAGGAAATTAGAAATGCGTGCGACAAAGGCAAAACAGTTATAATGGGTGACTTCAATCTACATATAGATTGGGTGAATCAAATTGGCAGGGGTGCTGAGGAAGAGGATTTTTTGGAATGTATGCGGGATAGTTATTTAAATCAACATGTAGAGGAACCAATGAGAGAGCAGGCTATTTTAGACTGGGTTTTGAGTAATGAGGAAGGGGTAGTTAGCCGTCTTGTTGTACGGGCCCCCTTGGGCAAGAGTGACCATAATATGGTTGAGTTCATCATTAGGATGGAGAGTGACATTGTTAATTCAGAAACAATGGTTCTGAACTTAAAGAAAGGTAACTTTAAGGGTATGAGATGTGAATTGGCCACGATTGACTGGCAATTAATTCTAAACGAGTTGACGGTGGAAATACAATGGAAGACATTTAAAGACTGCATGGATGAACTACAAAAAATGTTCATCCCAGTTTGACAAACTGTGGAAGGTAGTGCATCCATGGATAACGCAAAGGATGATGCCTACAAAGTAGCCAGAAAAAGCAGCATACCAGAGGACTGGGAGAAATTCAGAGACCAGCAGAGGAGGACAAAGGGCTTAATTAGGAAAGGAAAAATAGATTATGAAAGAAAACTGGCAGGGAACATAAAAACTGACTGCAAAAGTTTTTATAGATATGTGAAGAGAAAGAGATTAGTTAAAACAAATGTAGGTCCCTTGCAGTCAGAAACAGGTGAGTTGATCATGGGGAACAAGGATATGGCGGACCAATTGAATAACTTCTTTGGTTCCGTCTTCACTAAGGAAGACATAAATAATCTGCCGGAAATAGAAGGGGACCGCGGGTCAAAGGAGGCATTGAGTGAAATCCAGGTTAGTCGGGAAGTGGTGTTGGGTAAATTGAATAGATTAAAGGCCGATAAATCCCCAGGGCCAGATAGGCTGCATCCCAGAGTACTTAAGGAAGTAGCTCAGGAAATAGTGGATGCATTAGTGATAATCTTTCAAAACTCTTTAGATTCTGCAGTAGCTCATGAGGATTGGCGGGTAGCAAACGTAACCCCTCTTTTTAAGAAGGGAGGGAGAGAGAAAACGGGGAATTACAGACCAGTTAGTCTAACATCGGTAGTGGTGAAACTGCTAGAATCAGTTATTAAAGATGGGATAGCAGCACATTTGGAAAGTGGTGAAATCGTTGGACAAAGTCAGCATGGATTTATGAAAGGTAAATCATATTTGACGAATCTTGTGGAATTTTTCGAGAATGTAACTAGTAGCGTGAATAAGGGAGAACCAGTGGATGTGGTATATCTGGACTTCCAGAAGGCTTTCGACAAGGTCCCACATAAGAGATTAGTATACAAACTTAAAGCATACAGCATTAGGGGATCAGTATTGATGTGGATAGAGAACTGGCTGGCAAACAGGAAGCAAAGAGTAGGAGTAAACTGGTCCTTTTCACAATGGCAGGCAGTGACTAGTGGAGTACCGCAGGGCTCAGTGCTGGGACCCCAGCTATTTACAATATATATTAATGATCTGATTGAAGGCAACATCTCCAAGTTTGTGGATGACACTAAGCTGGGGGGCAGTGTTAGTTGTGAGGAGGATGCTAGGAGACTGCAAGGTGACTTGGATAGGCTGGGTGGGTGGGCAAATGTTTGGCAGATGCAGTATAACGTGGATACATGTGAGGTTATCCACTTTGGTGGGAAAAACAGGAAAGCAGACTATTATCTGAATGGTGGTTGATTAGGAAAAGGGGAGATGCTTCGAGACATGGATGTCATGGTACTCTTGTCATTGAAAGTAGGCATGCAGGTGCAGCAGGCAGTGAAGAAAGCGAATGGTATGTTAGCATTCATAGCAAAATGATTTGAGTATAGGAGCAGGGAGGTTCTACTGCAGTTGTACAGGGTCTTGGTGAGACCACACCTGGAGTATTGCGTACAGTGTTGGTCTCCAAATCTAAGGAAATACATTCTTGCCATAGAGGGAGCACAGAGAAGGTTCACCAGACTGATTCCTGGGATGTCAGGACTTTCATATGAAGAAAGACTGGATAGATTTGGATTGTACTCGTTATAATTTAGAAAATTGAGGGGGGATCTTATAGAAACTTACAAAATTCTTAAGGGGTTGGACAGGCTAGATGCAGGAAGATTGTTCCCGATGTTGGGGAAGACAAGGGGTCACAGTTTAAGGACAAGAAGGGGAAATCTTTTTGGACCGAGATGAGAAAAACATTTTTAACACAGAGAGTGGTGAGTCTCTGGAATTCTCTGCCACAGAAGGTAGATGAGGCCAGTTCATTGGCTATATTTAAGAGGGAGTTAGATGTGGCCCTTGTGCCTAGAGGGATCGGTGGTATGGAGAGAAGGCAGGTACGGGATAATTAGTTGGATGATCAGCCATGATCATATGAATGGCGGTGCAGTCCTCAAAGGGGCGATTGGCCTACTCCAGCACTATGTTTCTGTGTTTCTATGTTTATGCAGTGACCTTTGAAGCGGTGGTCCAGAAGTAAGAATATGATGCACCACCCGTGTTTGGGGCTGGCCGAGTGAAACTGAGGAGTCAGTATGTTCGGGGAATTCTGCCAAAAATCTGCGCATACACACTGTCCACTGAAGACAGCTAAAACGGTGGGGTGTAAGGAGATCACTTCAAAAGTCGCCGCATGAACGAGGCGTTACCCCATCTACGGTGCAACTTCCCCCTCTACGGCGCACTATGAACATTGACTTCTCTAATTCTAGGTATTCCTTGCTTTCTACCTCTTTCCTCTCCCCTTCCCAGCTCTCCCACAGCCCACTGTCTCCCCCTCTTCCTTTCTTCTTCCCGCCCCCACCACCCTCACATCAGTCTGAAGAAGGGTCTCGACTCGAAACATCACCTATTCGTTTGCTCCATAGATGCTGGCTCACTTGCTGAGTTTCTATATCATTTTTTTCTACCTTTAATTTTTCCAGCATCTGCAGTTCCTGTTTAAATATACGGTGTTACTGGACTTCCGGTGGCGCTATGGAGGGTTAGAGACCAGCGCCAGCTAGCTCCATGAAAGAATCGCTAAAAACGGGGAGAAAAACGGACCTACCTGCTGTTTCTGCACCGGCTGCCTGCAACGCGTGAGTGACGTCATCAGGCCTGCGACTCTGTCTATGCAGCATAGCCCCCCCAAACAGCTACCGAAACGGGTTGTCAGGCAGAAAAATGGCATCGGAAGAACAAGGCCCGACTAAAGCCTCGGGCTCAGGTAAAATGTCGTCCAGGGAGATGTTTCGAAGAAACCAAAGACTAAAAAATCTGAGATAGAAGATCTTCGGAATTTTCTATCTCAGGAAATTAAAAGTATAAAGAAAGAACTAAAGGAAGGACTAAAGAGAATGAATGTTAAAGAAGAAATTCAAAGTTTCAAGGATGTTGAATGGTGCCTTTCCCATGGACGTCACACTCATAGCTACTATGATAACTAGCAAATACTAATATCACTGCGTGGTACTATTAATAATTATTACTAATGGTCACTAATTACTTACAATTGAATTACTTAGAATTAGCTAAATGGTAATTATGAGTGCGGTTGGATTTAAAGTTTGATTTCACTTCTCTTCCTTTATTTAATTAAAAAAAAAATATGTTATATATATATATATATATATATATATATATATATAATATATTTGATTAATGGAATTTGAATACTTTGGAACCTAAAACCCACCCCCCCCCCCCCCCAATATAATATTGTTATGGAGATGTCAATTTAAAGAAAAGCATGGAGCTAGTTAAGTTTTTTTTTACATCGACTACAGAAGTTGGTAGATGGTTAGCCATGGCTATCACTAACTACACTACTAATAGATGTAGTTTTTTTTCCTTCTTTTTTTCACTTTACTAGCCTCTTAATCTATCCCTTTTTTAATATAATATTCTATTCTAATTTTAAGTTTGAATGGAGTTATAAGTTATATCAAAGGAGATATATACGTGAGAAAGAACAACGGAATTTAAAATTCATCTATCTGAAGTTCGTGTTAATGTCTACTTTGTCGAATTGAACCATCCACTCTATTATAGATCTCGCTAAACATAAGATGCAAGATTCAAAAATGAAGACTGGGAGTGAAGGAATCACATTTTGTAGCTGGAACGTTAAGGGTATTAATGAACCAATTAAGAGAAGTAAAGTATTAGCACATTAAAAGCACTTAAAACAGATGTAATATTCCTCCAAGAAACTCGCCTAAAAAGGATGCAGAGCATAGATTGAAAGCTAAATGGATTGATAAAGCTTATCACTCTTCATTTACACATAAATCCAGAGGTGTTGCATTAATCCGTAAAGGGATACCTTTTAAACATATATCAACTATAACAGACAGTGATGGTAGATACATTATATTAATACGTGAATTATATGCACAAAAATTGACTTATTAATGTTTATGGACCCAATTTTGATAGTCCTTTGTTTTTTAAGAAAATATTTAATACAATTCTGGAATTAACACAACATAATTTAATAATTGGAGGAGACATATATTCTACATTAGATCCATATTTAGATAGATCATCAAAACAACGGAAAACAAAATCGCACTCCAGTGATTTATTAAATGTATATATAGATACTAGTAATATCAAAGATGTTTGGAGAATAGAAAACCCAACTGGACGAGAATATTCATTTTATTCACTGGTACATAAAGCATATTCAAGAATAGATTATTTTTTGGTGGACTCTAAGCTTATTCCATTTACTTATAATTCGAAATACCACAATATTATAATCTTGGATCATACCCCTTTAACATTTATGATTAAAATAAATGGAAGGACGGAGAAAACAGGTACAATGGAGACTTAACCCACAAATTTTAAAGGAAAAAGCATCTCAGGAATATCTTACTAAACAGATTAATACGTTCTTTGAAATAAATGATAACCCTGAAACGTCTGCCTCCTTACTATGGGAAACATTTAAAGCATTTACTCGTGAAGCCATGATCTCCTCCCAAGCATTTCATAATAAAGAGAATCGGGTGATACAACAGGCATTGGAAAGGGAAATTAAACAATTAGACATAGAGAATGCGGCTACACTAACCATGATTAAAACACAATAAAATTGCAGTATTAAAATATAAATTAAATAAAATATATTCAGACCAAGTTGTAAAATTCTATCAATATACTAAACAATTACACTTTGAATTTGTAGATAAACTTCAAAAATTACTGGCTCGTCAATTAGGGAAACTGGATGGGGAAAAAACAATTCATAGGATTAAATCAGACAAAGGAGAACCACTAGTACAACCTAAGGATATTAACGAGAGATTTCTGCAATATTATCAAAACCTTTATTTCTGCCAAAACGGTAGGTCACCCGGACAGAATAGAAGCTTTTCTGACAAAAATGCAATCTTAAAGGGTTAGATTTGAAAGATAGAGAATTATTAGACTCTGAAATAACAGCAAAAGAAATTGAAGAGTCTATCAGATCGCTTAAAAGTGATAAATCCCCGGGACCAGACGGCATTGGCTCGGAATTTTATAAAACATTCTATGATCTGATTGTTCCGCGTTTATAGACACTACGAACATATTTATACCCAACAGAAATTACCAGAAATGCTAAATGAATCTATTATAGCACTTATACCAAAAATAGATAAGGATCTGGATGATCCAGGATCATATAGAGCTATAGCTCTTCTAAATACTGATAAAAAAATATTAACTAAAATCCTAGCACAAAGATTACGTACAGTGATTAATAAACTAATACACCCAGATCAAACAGGATTTATACCAAAACGGTATTCCTCGGATAACCTGAGACGATTATTCAATATTATATACTCAAAAAGAAGTATTAACAAAGACCTAGCAATTATTTCGTTAGATGCTGAGAAAGCCTTTGACCAGGTGGTATGGCCCTATTTATTTTCGGTTATGGAAATTTTTCAAATGGGCGAGAAGTTTAGTACATGGGTAAAACTTTTATATACTAATCCAACGGCTAGAATATCAACAAATCAAATGTTATCAACTAAATTTAACTTATCTCGAGGCTGTAGACAAGGATGTCCGTTATCCCCGCTATTATTTGCACTTGTAATAGAACCGTTAGCACAAAGCGTGAGGTCCCATCCTGAAATATATGGGTATAAAACTAAAGATACTGAAAATAAAATGTCCTTATACGCAGACGATGTATTAATTTACATCTCAAAACCTGAAGTTAGTATCCCTAACTTATTAAATTTAATAACTCAATATGCTCGTTTTCAGGATACAGAATTAATTGGAATAAAAGTGAAATTATGCTAATAATGGAAAGTAATCCACATATATTACAACAATTCCCTTTTAAAATAGCAAATGAAAAACTCAAATATCTTGGAATTTATGTAACGAAGAGATATACTTCTTTATTTAAATCTAATTTTCTGCCTTATTGAATAAATTACATAAGAATATTTTATATTGGAAAACATTACCTATTTCAATGTTGGGTAGAATTAATGCGATAAAAATGATTTTCCTCCCGCAATTATTGTACCTCTTTCAATTAATGCTGATATATCGCTCAAAATATTTTTTAAGAAGGTTGACTCCATAGTCACCAACTTTATCTGGGATTATAAGAACCACAGAATAAATAAAAAACATTTATGTAAATCAAAAATAAATGGAGGTTTAGTACTACCTAATTTTATGTTTTATTACTGGACAGTTAATATTAAAAATATAAATTTTTGGTTGGAGGAACTGGACAAACAACCAGATTCCCAAAATGGAAAAGGAAGATTCTTTACCCTTTGAAATTGGGTCGATTCTATTTGCTATTACTAAATTAAGCAAAACAACCTATAAAGAAAACCCTATAATAGACAGGGAATACGCATTTGGAAACAATTAAAGAAGACACTAAAATTGGATTGTTTACCACTATCTCTCCCCATTGTAAACAATGCTAAATTTAAACCCTCAATGAAGGATAAAGGTTTTTTACAATGGAAAAATCACGGAATTACTAAGATGGGAGATCTCTAATAGGAAAAGTTCTTTTCTTTTTTAGCTGGGGTCTTCATTTATGTAACAGATAAATGAAGACCCCAGCTACATTGGTAGCAGAGTCCCTGGAATCCTGGATATTCAATATGTAACCGTTTAACAAAGTTTGTAGTGGTTCGGACCAGGATATGTACCACTACAAACTTTGTTAAACGGTTACATATTGAATATCCAGGATTCCAGGGACTCTGCTACCAATGTAGCTGGGGTCTTCATTTATCGGTTACATATTAACATTGACTCTAATTACTATTTATTTTTTTTTAATAGATATAAAAAATAAAGAAAAAGAAAAGAAAATTCGAAAAATAGAATAAACTATCCATAATACAACTTAGGAGATAGGTCCGTAGGTAAGAAAACATAACTATTCATCTAGTCCTGGGTTCAAACTTCCGTCAGGTATCAGCGCCGGTCCATTCTACCCCTTCAAAAAATCTATGAACGGAGACCATATTCTAATAAATAATTCTGGTTTGTGAATTGTCAAATCTAATTTTTTTCCAGGTTTAAGGTCTCCGACATCTCCATAATCCACATTTTAATTGTGAGGGATGCAGGGTTTTTCCAAAATTTTAATTTTAATTTTTTCCCAGTTATTATACTATAATCAAGGACATTTCTTTGGTTTATTGTAAGTTTTAGGTATTGTTCAGATATGCCCAATATTATTAATTTAGGATCGGGCTCCAATTGAATATTAACCACTACGGAGATAATTTTAAAAATATCCACCCAAAACGTTTTAATTTTTATGCAATTTACAAAGGCATGGGTTAAGTTAGCCTCGGAATATTGACATTTGTCACAGATAGGAGAAATATTAGGAAAAATTCTATTTAATTTTGTTTTAGAATAATGCAACCTATGTAATATTTTTAAATTTTTTAATTCAATTTTATAGGAGTTAGGAAAATCGGGCCAATTTCAAATGGCAGACAATCCACCTTTTCCATCTTTAACCAGTCTGGTTGTTGATCCATATGTCACCCCTTACTGCAGAAACTTACAGTATTTTATTTGCAGTTTCTGCATGCTCCTTTATAACATTTTACATAAAATTTTACAACAGTACAACTTGATTATTAATACAAAGACAACTTCAATTCTTGATTTTAAAAAATGTATACAGCAATTAGCCCAATCATCCCATTCCACACACTCATTACTCTTGACAACCAAAATTATTTCTGAAATATTGGTCATAAATTTGGTACAAAAATGCCCCAAAATAAGGCTCAGAATGCACCAGAGAGCATCTAAAACCCCAGACCCCGGTCACGAGGGACTTTGAGCTTTGCGCTCGTGATGTGCGCTGCTTGCACATTATTTCACATAATATTTTTGTAATCCAGTCATCCTTTTTGAAAAGCTTTGTAGGGGCTGACTAAACTAAACTAAGAACTGATATCACTGGGCTTGCTCACTGATCCTTTTTGGACTTTGGGTGAATATTGTCTCTGAACCATGTATTGTAAATGCTTTGAATAAAATGGACAATTTTGTTAATTTACCGTATGTTGATCACAGGCTAATCTTACACGTTGGAATCCAAGTACAGGTTTTGAGAATCCCCTATTGCAGCCTTGCCATTGAAAACCTTCAGTTATAATTTCACCAGTTGCCCAAAGACATTGCTTGGACAATCTCCTTAAACCTGTCTCTTAAATTAATAACTGTGGTAAAAAGTTAAAAAAAACATTCCTGATTGAAACACTTTATTGTATGATCATATCTACACACAAATAGAACATCATAAACTGCTGGTGGTAAGTTATTAAACTGAGTCTGATAGGAGACTCCAGTGATTGGGTTTCTGTCTGATAGTTTGCTGTATTTTATCAAACTTCCATAGACTATGCAAACACCAGCCACAGTGATCTCACAGTGAAGAGACCACACATTTTCAGCAGCTCAAACAATTGTTTAAATTTGATCACGGTGCCAAAGAGTTCAATCCTAACCTTGGATGCTATCTGTGGTGAATTCGCACGTTTTTGCTTTGTTTCTTCCAGATGCGCCAGTTTCCTCCCTCATTCCAAAGACAGATGGGTTTGGGTAGGTTTATTGGCCATCAAACATTGGCCTTTGTGTGTCGGTGAATGGCAGAATCTGTGGGAATTTATTACAAATTGGGGAGAATAAAGCTGGATTAGATGAATGCAGGGTTCATGTAAATCAGGTGTGGACTTGGTGGACCAAATAACTTTTTTTCATGCTGTTTCTCCCTACGACAAACGAACTTTATGCAGATTTGTTTAAATTAAATTTCCTGATGTGAGCATTGGCATTTGTTAGACCTTTTTAATTATCTTTGTGAAGGCATTGTGTTACCTTCTTCCTGAAGCAGTGAAGTTGTTTGGTCAGGATACTGTTGCGTAGTTCTGTGACGTCTGTGATCATTTACCCCATGTTTCTTTCAGTATACCTGACTGTCTTTTAAATCTCCATTCACTGTTGTAATCCTCATCATTTTGGTGATGTTTGTGCTTAATTCAGGTTCACTTCAAAGAAAAGAAGTGATTAACTTTGTTTCCTTAATTAGCAATCCATTAAGGGAGATGATTCATTTATTCTGTTATCAAGCAGTAGTTTAAACAAGATGTCATGATGCTCTATGCAGTAATGTTCAGTAACTATAATATCCGATCCCTATAATAATCTTGTGTGATCAATCCTAATCTGCACTCCCATCACCACTGGTGCACTATTACATCAGAACACCAGCTACATTGTGCATTGCGAATACCCACCAAGATGACACCAACAGCAACTCTGCAACCTACCAATGAGGATAATGATAACCTGCATGGAAATTCCATCACATGCAGGTTGTCCTCCAAGTTGCATACCATCCTGCCTTTCAAACCCATAGTCATACAGCCATATAGCATGGAAACAGGCTCTTCAGTTCAAACTCATCCCTGCCAACCAAGATGTCCCAACTAAGCTGGTCCCATTTGGCTCATATCCCTTTAATCCTTGACGAATTAATTTGACTTTGACTATTCACAAACCTGCCCAAATATATTTGAAATATTGTCATTTGTACCTGTCTCAACTTCTTTTCTGACTGTTCATTCTGTATATCCATCACCTGTTGTGTGGAAAAAACTGCCCTCAGATTCATGGAATATAGAACATCAAAATGGCATTTATCATAATTGGGCTTAAATCCCCAAATTCCCCATCGAATAACAGATGATGTCTTCTTCTCAGGGCATTTAGCCCTCAGTAATAATAGAGTTTTTAAAGTACATTAAAAACTAAAGGCATCCAGAGAGAAGGTTACCCAAGGATAATGAAGGAAATGTATGCTTGGTGTCAGAGGATATAGGCGAGGTACCAAACGAGTACTTGCATCTGCATTCACCAAGGAGAAGCATGTGGCTGACAGTGAGCTCAGTGTGAGAAATACTAATATGCAAACGGGCATTGGTAATCAAGCAGGAGGTGGTAAATGGTTCTCGAAGAGCATAAATGGTGGAGCTATTCAACGTCATTGAGCAAGGCTTGAGAGGAGATTGCAGGGGCCTTGACAATGATCTTTGTGACAGGATTTACTGGCATTTGGAAGGGAACATGGGCTTTATTATATATATATTAAAAATATCTATATGTTGCAGAATTGGGAAAGAAATGGCTGCAGATGGTCGACTCCACCAAGGAAAGAAGATAAGACTTGCCATCCATTACAGTGGGGAATTTGGAGCTGCTGTGGTTGATGTTTATGTCAAATTTTTATGTGGTTGTGTGTCCTTGTTGCTTTTTTGGTTATGATCATGGCAAACCAAATTCCTCGTATGTTGCAAACCATACTTGGTTAATAAATTACGATTATGATTATTATTATGATTATGATTCTGCCTTTCTGTTCATTCATTCATCTAATAAATCTGAGGTTAGAGTTTGATATCCTTGTATGTGTTTTTTCAAATAATCTCGAATTTGAAGGTATTTGAAATATTGATTACTTTTCAGATTATATTATAGTTGTAATTGTTGGAATGATAGAAGTTTTTTCCATTTCATACATTTCTATGTTAACTATTGGGAAAGAAGCGATAATTTTCTTAATTTTAAAGTTAATTTTACTTCGGAGTCACGTGAGTGACTACGTGAAGAGCCCGCCTCACGCTGGCAACGGCATGACGTCAACGCTGACGGCGGAAGGAGGAGCTGCAGTAAGGAGCAGCTCCTCGCAGCGGTCGGAACGGCCCGCAGGTAAGTGCAGTTAGATCGGGGCATTTTTTAGGTTACGCTGGGTGGCTCCAGCAAACGAAACCAAAAGTAAAATTTAGAGCCACGTTAACGTGCTGATTGAGCACTGATTATTAAAGAAAAATGGAGAAATCGGGAAAGAAGTTTTCGCGGGTAAAAAGATCTTCCCGGGGTGAAAGTAAAAATACGGGACGCGAAGTTAGTGCGGACCCGGTTTCCGATACCGTTGGCCGCCGATTTACCCGATAGTGAGTTTCCAGATTCTCCAGAAATAATAACCACGGAGGAAATGTTCCTAAAAAATGCAAAAAGAAATCTGAGAGGCCCGTGGTTTCTGATGACTCTGATACTGAAAGACCTCCAGACAATAAAACTATGTGGCTAAAAATGGAGCATATGGAGAAAGTTCTCCAAAACAATTATGAGACAAGGGTCACAGTACCCAGATGAATCCCAAAAAATCCCTGAGGGTGTTTGAATATGATGAATATGGCTGTGGGCCAAGTTGGGAATATGATACTCCGGACCCAGGATTTGGGCTGGAAGAAGTCTCATGGGGTGATATCCCAATTGATTTAGGGCTGCAGAAGGCAGACCCAGCTGGTGGTTATATGGCTTTTGAAAGCACACACAAAGTAAAAAGAAAAGGCCTAATGTGCCTGGGATAGCACAAGATTTTTGCTATACCTGAAGGAAGTGGTGAGGCTATGAAGAAAACCTAGCTGCCAACATAAATTATATGGTATCTCACCAACTTCACAATTCTGTGATGAATGAAACATCAGAATTATATAAAGCTCCAAGAAATTGTGCCTCATTGGAAGTGGCCTACGGTGAATCCGATGATATGGACGTCTATGGCTCCAAGGTATGAGAGCCCAAGAAGTGAAGTTTCAAAAGGTGCTCAAATTAATTTCTGCTGCCATTACGGCCTATGGCAGGCAAATGGAGAATCTGGAAATGGAAAAGATTCAAAAGGATACTTTGGGCTTATTGTGTAATTCGTTCTATGAAATTAATTGTATGAGGAAAATGGCGATTCGGCCCATATTTCTCCTAGGTTTGCAAGCTGTGTCAAGAAAGTGGTGTTCAAGCTCCTGGGTATTTGCTTGGAGAAAATCTGCCGAAACGCTGAAAGAGTTGGATGAAGAAGCTAAATATTTTAGCAATGTTAAACCTTTTGTCTTCGGACAAAGAAGGGTTTTTCGACCCGAAGGGGTTTCGATTTTCGTTATAGAGCAGAAATTTGTCACGAAAATACTATCGTGCTGTGCAGGCGATGCTTCCCTGTATTCGGAAGGAGACCACCACGCTCATACGGAGAGGTATTAAAGACTTATATCCTTAAAGAAACTGTGGATGACTCTCCAGTTGGAGGGAGATTGCAAAAAATTTTATAATGCTGGCTTAACATTACTTCTGATCGATATGTATTACAAGCAGTTTCGGGAGCCATTATTATTTTTAAAGAAGGGGTTAATCCTCCTGTACAGAATAAACCTGCTATGCTTATGTGTTTTCTGCAGAGGAAAGAATGGAGATGAATGTGGAAATTGACAAATTATCTGGAAAAGGCGTAATTGAAAAGACTTATGAACATAAGCATCAATTGTCTCTAATATATTTCGAAGAGATAAAAAAGATGTGGTTGCAGAATTATTTTGGACCTTACAGATCTAAATAAGTTTGTAGAATACAAACATTTTTAAGATGGAGACATTCAGTACTGCAAAATATCTTATCTCAGCAGGGTGTTATACTGGCGAAGATTGTTTGAAGGATGCCTATTATTCTGTAGCAATTCATCAATTCTTCAGGAGGTACTTAAAATTTTTAATTGGCTGGGACAATTATGGCAGTTTTTAAAGCTTTACCAAACGGATTGAGTTCGGCTCCTAGACTCTTTACAAAACTGTTGAACCAGTTTTAGCCCAATTAAGAGCACAGAAACACATTGTTATGGCTTATCTGGATGATATTCTGATCATTAATGATACTCAAGAGTCAGCTGAGCACTCAGTTTCAGTTACTAAAGCTTTGTTTGAAAAGCTAGGGTTCTTGATTCATCCAATTAAGTCCCAGCTGCAGCCAGCACAAACAATTAACTTTTTGGGGTTTTGTAATTAACTCAGTGACTATGTTAGTTACTTTGCCAACAGAGAAGCCAATGACATTTTGATGACTTGTAATTACCTCATTCACAAACCTTATCCGCGCTCATCCGAGAAGTGGCGAAAATCATTGTAAACTGTAGCAGCATTTCCGGCAGTGGAATTTGGTCCATTACATTATCAAAATCTTCAAAGGGACAAAATAAGGGCTCTTAAAGAGAAGCAGGTCACTTTGACAGGCCTATGCAATTAACAAAAGAAGCCGTGTTGGAATTACAATGGTGGTTAAAAATGTCCCACAAGCTGCTAAGAATATCATGATTGAACAGCCTGAAATGGTTTTACAAAACGGATGCTAGTGCTCTCGGATGGGGGGCTACAGATTCGTCCTCCAGTTGTGGAGGTAGATGGAAAGCTCAAGAAGAAGCATTTCTTCAAGCTTATGGTATTAACTATTTGGAGTTTATTGGTGCTTTTTATGGACTTAAAGCATATTGTTGTGCTAAACAAGGTCTACATGTGTTAATACAGTTAGACAATTAAACGGCTGTTGCATACATTAATCACATGGGGGGAGTTAGATCAGTATCATGTGATTGTATGGTCAATGAGATATGGCAATGGTGTATTGGTCGCCCAAATATGGATTTCAGCAAGCTACATTCCAGGTAAGGACAATGTGGTAGCAGATGAAAGGTCCAGGATTTTTAAAGATAATACGGAATGGATGGTTAAGCCAGCAATATTTAAGAATATTGTGAACCGATTTGGGTTGCCAGAAATTGATTTGTTTGCATCTAGGCTTAATCATCAATTGCCTACTTATGTGTCTTGGGAACACGATCCAGATGCAGTAGCAGTAGATGCTTTTCATTACACTGCGGAAAGATGTTCTTTTATGCTTTTTCACCATTTGCTTTGATTCAGAGATGCCTGAAGAAGATAGAACAAGATTCTGCTTCTGGATTGTTGGTAGTTCCAAATTGGCCAACTCAACCTTGGTTCCCAGTAATGCTGAATATGATTAAAGAACCATATATGTCGATTCCTAACTGTAGTGATATCTTGACTAATCCGGTAACTAAAGAAATTTACCCATTGTATTGCATATATGAATTTATTACTCTGCAGGTTTTGACCAGACCACTACAGAGCTGGGATTGTCGGACAAAACTATGGAAGTTAATAGTCGCATCATGGCGAGATCGCACACAAAAGCAATATATGACACATATTAAGACATGGGAAGACTTTTGCACACAGTCAACTATTTCTTATGATACTGTAAATATTGCAAATGTTTTGGAATTCCTTGCCAATTTGCATTTGAGCAACATTAAGTTACAGTGCCATAACACTGCACGCAATGCCTTGTCGTCCTATTAGGACTTATGACTGATCAGAGATCAATTGGTCGCATCCATTAATATTAGATTCATGAAAGGAATCTTTAATATTAATCCACCCAAACCAAGATACACAGAGATTTGGGATGTGAGCATTGTACTTACGCTACTTAGACAATGGACTCCAATTGAAGGGTTGACATTGGAAAGATTGACATTGAAATTAATTATGTTTAATGTCACTGTCTCAGCTCAAAGAGTGCAAACTTTACAAATGTTGCGTTTTAGACTGTATGCATGTGACTACAGATAATGTTGTGTTCTATGTGTTACGATCTGATCAAACAAAGCAGACCAGGGAGATCTGGAACAAAGGTAACCTTTCAAGCTTATCATATTGATCCTACTTTGTGTGTGGTTAAACATTTGAAACCAATATATTAAAGTTACTGACAACCCTTCGAGGAAATGAAAAAAACGTAATGGTTACGCACAAAAAACCACACACAAAAGCTTCAGTTCAAACTATCTCAAAATGGTTGAACAGTGTTTAGGTTTAGCGGGAGTAGACACTGATGTGTTCAAATTCTCACTCCACCAGGCGGCAGCTACGTCCGCGGCGAAGGGGCGGACGTACCAGCTCGAGCATATTTTAAAAGTCGCAGGGTGGAGTAAAGAAGAAACTTTTTCAAAGTTCTACAATAAACCTTTCACACTATACAAGCTTTGACACGCGGTGTTGGGAGCACTATAATTACCTGCTTTGTTTACTATTAATTGCTATAATCAGTGGTGTAGTCACTTCTATCTTTTATCGCCTTGTAAATCATTTCCCTCAGATATAAGGAGGGTTATTATATGGTCTTTAAACCATTAAAAAAGTTAATTTTGAAATGATCTAACATTAGTCTGGTTTCTCATGTATGTGTTTACTTAGCCGGGTACTGTCGTACGGATTAATTCTACGACATAAAAAACACAGAAAGCTTTAAAATCTTCACGTAGTCACTCACGTGACTCCGAAGTAAAATAGTAAGATTAAACGAGAACTTACCAAGTTTCGAAGTTTGATCGTTATTTTATGAGGAGTTACGATGAGGGATTACGTGCCCTCCACTCCCGCCCTCATAAAATAAATGATCAAAATGGTAGTTCTAAGTCTTTTTTATGAAGCCTTACTATGTTACTCCGGCTTTTGGTGTTCTGTGTTTTTCATGCCGCTGCTTTTGAAGTATGCCGTTGCCAGCGTGAGGCGGGTTCTTCACGTAATCCCCTCATCGTAACTCCTCATAAAATAACGATCAAACTTCGAACTGGTAATTCTCGTTTAATCTTACTATTTTAGTTGTTTCCAAATTCGTATTATACTGTGAATAAAATTGGATTCTTCTTATATATTAAATTGTTCACAGTTTTATCGGAGAACGAAGAATCACTCCCCCCCCCCCCATATTCTAGGGGGGGAACAATCCTCTTTATCCATTCTTATCCAGCCTACATGTTGGACAGAAATGGCCAACCAGTAAATTATATTTTTAATATTCACTGCACAATAGTAGTACAGCAAATTAGTGGCAGTCCGCCAAAATTCTTTAGGTTTAAACAGATGTTTTCTTTGGATTCTATGTGATCTATAGTCCCATATCAAATTTGTAATTATCAGAGTTCTAGTTTTAAAGATTTTTTTTGGTAAGTATATTAGTAATGATTGAATAGTACCAGTATTTGTGGTAAAACGAGATCATTTTTATAGCTTTATTCTTTAATCGCTATTAAGGACATCGGCATGTTTTCCAAATTTAATCAACACATTCAATTTAGTTAATAAAGGCATGTTAGTTTGCCCTTAAATAATGATTATATTTTCTAGTAATTTGGATACCCAAATACTTGAATTTTTCTGCTGCAATTCTAAAAGGGAATTTTCACAGATTGTCGCTCTTGAGGTTTTATCGTCAATGATTTCACTTTTTATTCCAATTTTTCGCATAATCCTGAAAAGGAAACCAAAGCTCCTCTATTAAATTTAATATAATTGGTATGCTAATTTGGTGATTTGTAATGTACAATAATATGTTGTCTGCGTAATAATTACATTTTTATATTTGAGTGTTTGGTATTATGCTATGAATATTCGGATGGCTATCTAATACTTCTCTAGAGCTCTATCACAAGTGCAAATAGCAGGGGCCGATAGTGCCACCCCCTGTCTATTGCCCCTTGATATTGGAAATTTCGAGATAATATATAGTTGTCAGTAACCTACCATACGGTCTTGCCATAAAATAAATGTACCCAGGAGATAAAAATTCGTTCCGCATATAAATTTTGCAATACTTTCAACAGATATGCCATTTTAACTTGATTCAAATGCATTTTCGGCATCCAATGAAATAATTGGAATGTCGTCCATCTCATTGTATTTTTATGTGAGTGATTTTTATATTAAACACACATCTGAAATTGTTGAATGTATCCTCTTGAGTAATAAACCCCGTTTGATCCGGGTATTATTAGTTTACTAACATATATACTCCAATCTCTCGCTAGGTCATTGCGATATTTTTGATCTGTATTTAGGAGTGGCTACTAGGGCTTCATATGAACCTGGTCGTCTAATCTTTATCCTTTTAGTATGTGTAATAAGTTGATTACGGTGAGTGCTGGTAGTATATTTTCTTTAAAAGCATGTAATCCAATTTTGGAAGCGTGTGAAAATATGTCGTAAGAATGCGTTTTATAGACATTAATTACGAAAGCTATCTGGCCCTCGTCATTTTAAACCATCTTCAAGGAATTTATAGTTTCTTTTATTTCTTTAAAGTGTAATCATGAGTTCCTATTTTCTGTTCAACGAAGATGAGTTTTGAAGTTAACAATTGTCTAAGAATTTGTAATTTTAAATATTATTCCTGCTGAGGTGTTAATGTAATATAGATTTTGATAAATGGAGCAAATCTTGTTGTTAATGGCTTTAGGTAATGTTAATAATTCACCTTTATATCTATATTGAATTTTAGTAAATGTATTTTCCTTTTCCCCCGTTTTTCAGTAGACATGTTTAATAGTGTATGTGGTTTTATCACCAAATTCGAAGTTTCCTTGTTTTGTAAATTTGAAATAATCTTATTACTCTTCCGACAAAATGGTATTTAATTTGTATTTCATATGTTATCTTATTATATTTTTCTATGGTTTGTTCCTTTTTTTGGCATCAACCAGATCCTAATTGTCTAATTTTGGTTGTTCTAGCTGCAATAGTTCAGTGTTTGTTCCTTTTTATTTTGGAATACTTGAGAGAAATTATAATTCCTCAAATAATGCCTTAAAAGTTTCCCATAATAAGGAGTAGATTCCTGGTGTATCATTAGTCTCAAAGAAAAATTTCATCTCTTTTTTAAATATGTACAAGCCTTTGTGAGTGGTTAATTAAAATCGGGAGTTATCACCTCCAGAACGATTTTTATCAGATATTTCCTTCTAATTTAAAAAAAAGTTAACGGGGAGTATCAGAAATATTATTAATATGATATTAGAGTATGTAATGTGTAGTGGAATTAATTTCAGTATCCACTAAAAAATAGTCGATATGAGAATAAGTTTAGTACCATTGAATAAAATAGTATTCCCCTTCCAACTGGATTAGCGATCCCCATACATCTGTTATATTTGTTGTTTTTTATGTATGTATGTAGGAGTGTCACTAGTTTTAGATTTTATGGTAGTTCCTTTTTGGTTTTGGGTTGATTTATCCAAATATGGATCATAGAACACAAGTGAGAATAGCCCCCTAAAATTTTATCACCTTTTGATAGATAAACTCTAGAAAATTATAGCCGAAGTGTGTAAAAGGGATTGTGAGGGTATCAGCTGGAGCATAAATTTGTATCATAGTAAGTGGGGTAAATGAAGGTTCTCCCCGTATCATAACGGACCTCCCCTCTTTATCTGCTAAGATATTCGTTGACTTAAATGGTCAGACTTTACGAAGAATAATAGTTGCCTCTAGATTTAGAAGTAAATGAAGACCAGTATGTTTGCCCAATCCATTGTGCCTGTCAATCTTATCTGTGTTTGCGATTTTACAAATAGGTGTTTCCCTTAAAAAAATGCAAGAATTGAGGGATTTTAATGGGCAAAAATCTTACCTGCCTTTTAATGCTTCATTATGTGCCCTTATATGCCCACGCTTCGAAAACGGGATTCCGCCAGTGTTGCGTTGGTGGGGTTATCGCTTGCCAGTTAGATCATAAAGTCATAATTGCTGCACACCTATTACCCTCAACGCTAGTGATGGTGGTCAGCCACAACTGTTAAATTTGTTAGCATATCCGCTTCAAATAGACCTAAAAAAGACAGAAAGAGTAATGTGGTGATAAGGTTAATTGAAAAAACAAATAAGTGATAAATAAATATCAAAAATATAGGAGATTGAAAAAAGGAAACCGCCTCAAGGGTGTAGGGGTAAGTTCTTGTAGACGTCTGGAGATATGTGTTATACATTCCGCGCTGCCCCCTTACCAATTATTAATAAAAAAGAAGACCGGTTCAAAACTGAAAAAATAGACATAAGAGATAACTCATTTTCAAATCTAACTATCCAAAATGCAGCTTCAAAAAATCCAACATTAAACTATATGACCTAAAATATCCGTAACTATGTTATTTTAACCCGTGTATGTCTATATACCACAAAAAATCAATATTTAATTATTACATTTTCACCAAACCCCCATTAAGTCCCATGTGTATAATTAGACAACAGCAGGGTTGCCAGGGTTAATCAGATTCAGACTCGTGGATGACTTTTCCAAGCTATCTAAAGGCTTCTCTAACTTCTCCCCCCATCCTTTAACGCTACAACTTAGATAGATCTGAATATCCATTTAAATGTTGTTAGTATATTGTTTTAATACATATTGATCATATTTTAACTCGATAGTCCTTAGGACTTAGATTAATTACATGTGTAATAAAGCCCCCCCCTTCTCCCCCTTAGGAGTCGAGGTCATTATGACCTGTGCATGCAATATTACACAGTAGTGGTTATTGTTTCCAAGTGAAACATAGAATACTATCTCTCGATG
>CM069152.1:45594093-45653950 GCA_035221665.1 Okamejei kenojei
TGGTGGTGGGTGGGTGGATCATTGTATGGGTCTCGGGGGCGGGATATCAGTTGCCTGAACCGTCTCAAGGATGTCCCACCCATTTTGTGTCTACTTTTCAATTTACAGAGTCTGCTTTGAATTGCCGTGTTCACACTTTTACACTCCTATGTCGGAGAACCCCCTTACCTCCCATGGGGTTTAGTCTGAAGAAGGTTTTGACCCGAATTCGTTCACCCTTTCCTTCTATCCTCAGATGCAGCAGTTCCCGCTGTGGTAGTCCGATTTTTGTTTGCCCATTCTTTCATTGAGGATTTACAGCCAGGCACGTACAGATATTCGTTTGGTTTTTTCCTATTTACTTTTTTACAGTCAGAGACCCATTTTATAAGGGTGAGAGGGTGAGGTGTGAAAAGAGGGTTCAATGGTCGGTAGAAGTAGATAGAATAGAAGATTTATAGGATATATAGGTAAGGAAGATTGTTTTGTCAACCACTCACAGGGAGCGGCTTTGCTGTTTTTTGTCTGGGACGGCTTCCTTGGAATTCTTGTGCAAATTTTGGAACGACTATCTGTGGCGATCTTCATGGAGGCAACCACGCGGCGATCAGCGCGATATGAGATAATGAGAAAGAAAGGGCTGCGGTTTGGTTGTGGGAGTTTGCTCAGCGCTTGCTGCGCCGGAGTGAGAGGTCCCGGGTTTCGATCCCCCGGACCAACGGGCCGGGCGGTGCTGGGTATCCTTTGTGGTGTTGTCTATACGGCCGTTTGCACTTCTTATCGTGAGCTTGCGTGGGTTTTCCCCGAGATCTGCGGTTTTCCTCACCACCACTCCAAAGACACGTTTTTTTACATCAAAGGTTGTAGGTTGTAACTGGCTTAGTATTTGTAATCAGTGTAACTTGTCCCTCCTAGTGGCTGGTTTTGTTAGGTGTGTAAGGGCGGGGATCTCTGGTCGGGGCCGCGCGGACTCGACCCGACTACGGGACTCTCTAACTAAACTAAACTAAAGGGACAGAGAATGAGACTTCGAAATGGTGCCCCTTCATTCAGGAAGAACATGATAAAGATCTCCAACCCGGGACAGGTCACCTTTTCCTTTTCCCTCCACGTTACTGAGCACCCCAGACGTTGGGCTTTTTTCAGATTCTCGCATCAAAGGTTCCTTTGTTTGTCTGTCAGTCACTGGGGGTGACTGGTTTAGTTTTGAGGCAGGTTCGAATCCGAATACGTTTTTAAGAAACTTTTAGGACAGGTACATGGATAGGCCTGGGTTTTGGAAGGGAACATGGAACCAAAATGCGGGCCAGGGTTTGGGGACTAGTGTTAGTCGAACCATGTGGCCAGTTGTGGGGGCTTCATCATACAATGTCATGTTGGGCCGAAAGGGGCACTGATGTCCCACACTGTACTACTATGTGGTGGACTCTTAAACACCCAAACTAACAAAATTATATCTGTTGGAAAGAAAAAAAAAAAAAACGATAATGCAAAAGTAGGACCGGACAGGTTCTCCTCACTAACAATGATCATTGAGCAGTTTCACAGTCACGTACCAGGAACAACAATCACCGCATTGATGATTGTAGAATATTTTTGGGATGCCGCGTATTATAGTTTTCCAACATTTTTCTGTCCTGGGATGATATACCCAGTGACGGCAGAGTGAGCTCTCCCAAATTAAACGGGACCGTGTTAGTTCGTGTATACACGCTGTGGCCCGCCGGGACATAGTGCTTGCACAATCGCTTAATAGTTTGAAATATAGTGCAAACAATAACAGTTGATATGATGGATGATGGGAAGCAAATTTTAATTCCGCGTTTCTTTGTCACTTAGAAAGAAAAATTTGCGGTGCTGGAGGAGGCCATTTGCATCCATGTTGGCCCTTCGTGACGGCACCCCAGTCACCTCCCCCCCGCCATTCTTTGTGATCATGGCTGATCGTCCCAATCAATAACCCGTGCCTTTTTGCCTTCTCCCCTTGTATCCCTTGATTCCACTAGCCCCTGGAAAACCCTATCCCCAAGCGAACCCTATCTAACTCTCCCTTAAAAATCCTCCAGTGATGATTTGCCTCCCAATTTGTGGCCCTCTGTCTCTGTTTGGCAGGGAATCCACAAATTCAAACTTCTCTCTGGGTTTGGAAAATGTTTTTTTCGTCACCTCAGTCTTAAATGACCCTCCCCCTTTTACTCCCCTTTTTCTAAGACTGCTGCTAAGGGACTGGGCCCCTGGTTTGACTCGCCCACCCCAAAACCCCCCAACCCAACATAGGAAACATTTTTCCTGCATCTAGCTGTCCATTCCTTGTTTAATTTTTTGTTTCTATAAGATTCTCCCCCTCATTCCAGTGATTGTAGTTTTATGAGGAGGCGTAAAAACCAAACGCGGAACGAACCAAGCCGGTTTTTTTTGTTTCCCCCTTTATAAACCCCCCCCCCCCCCCCCCCCCCCCCCCCCCCCCCCCCCCCCCCCCCCCCCCCCCCCCCCCCCCCCCCCCCCCCCCCCCCCCCCCCCCCCCCCCCCCCCCCCCCCCCCCCCACCCCCCCCCCCCCCCCCCCCCACCCCCCCCCCCCCCCCCCCCCCCCCACCCCCCCCCACCCCCCCCCCACACCCACCCCCCACACAAGACCACACAGAGGAAAACCATTAAAAACACAATTGAGGGACATACTAAAAAAAAACCCAAAAAAAAATGTTGCAAGAAAACTAACACGCTTTTGGCAGGGCTGCCGGTTTGCAGGCACCCACATCCCCAGTGTAAGTATGGCTTTTTCCGCTGTGAAAAAAGGAAGGGCCTCTGTATACTTTTCGAAATGCACTGTTATGTTATATCTTTGGGGTGAATGTCATTGTTAACAGGTTTATAAACACCATATTTCTGACTTCCGGCAAAAATGTGTATTAGGCAGTTTGCATCCTGAGGTTTCAAAACATTGAAAAAACTGATGGTATTTAGGGGGATGAAGGGAATTGTACTCAAATAGAAAGATAACATGGGATTTCAATTTACAGTGATCGTTTTCAAGCCCCAAAATGTGATGTTACATTGGGACATCATTAAATAGGATATAGAGCATAAAATTATCCAGTGACCCGCAAATTGAAAACGACTCCAAAGTGTGCAAAACTTATTTTGTTGCCAATTTGACCTTGCTAAATATGGAAAAAAATACGGCGCTGCTGATGTTGGTTTACAAAAATGGACACAATGCTGAGGGTTCGGCCAGGCATCTTGGAGTAACATGGATTGGTGACTTTAGTTGAGGAATTCTTTAATTTCTCTCTTTTTCTTTTTTTTTTTTTCATTCAAAAAAGAACATGCTTTAGTTTTTTAAGTTCCAACTGCCCCCATCATTTTCTTGCTACTCAAATAGTATCAGTGCTTTGGACCTAATTGTTCTATAATCAGAAAAAAAATAGTCCATCCATTCTTGGAAGTGGTTGTGACAAGTTGCCCTTATTCATTTTCACTTTATCATACGTGTTTACCATGCATGGGAATTTATTGAAATTTGCATTGGGTCCTTTAATTGGCATAATCCCCATAATTTAAAGACTCTTGAATCTTGTCCTGAGTTATTTTATAATGGGACACATCTTTTGCTGTCTCATGGGGACAAATTTGGTAAAGGTTTCAAGGTCTCAGGTCAGTTTATTGTCACGTTGTTGTACCAATTAAGGTTCAGTGAAATTTGGACTTCCCATTTAACAGCACATACTTTTTTTTAAACCCACAAAAAACACACAACTACGTAAAACTTGACTTTGGTATCATCCCACCACTGTGGATTTCCCGCGTTAACCTCAACTGTGATGGAAGGCAATTTTTATTTTTAAAAAAAGTTCAAACCCTTCTAACTCTTTTATTCTCACACGGCCATTCAATGTTTCCTGCGGCTTGGAGGTTCCCGAGGGGTTAGTCTCTAACACCAGGAGGACTGCAGAGCTTTGCGATGGTAATTCCCCGTCTAAATTAGGCGATTTTTTTTTTTGGCAGCTGCCGGTGAATGACGTTTTTAGTTCATAGCATGTGTCGAAAAAAAGCCGGCGACTGCTGGATCCCCTGGACAATGTTTATGTATGGCTATGGCAAGCTAACGACAAACCAGGCGGACCCAATTGTTGCGACTTAGGGCGTCCACTACGACGACACCTTGTGTTTTAACCTTGGAACCACCACCAGACGAACAAACTTACGACAACCGAAGTTCAAACCTACGTCCACCCTGCGACAAAAGTTTGGACAGGCTACGGACCCGGTTGGCGAACAAATGGAAGCAATTCACGTCAATTTGGCCTCGTAAAACAATGGAAATCCAAACAAGGGCAGAAAGGTCCACTACTTCCAGGTAGAGAGGCCACCAACCAGGGACCCTAAGGTAAAGGCAATTTTCAGGGCCACCCACCTCTCCCAAAAGATTTTAATTTCAATGCAGTACAATGCTTTGGTGTTTGTTTTATTGATCAAATACATGAAAAGGATTTGCTTTTCCAATGTTGTTCATTTGCTTTCTGTTTGGTTTTATGATAGAAAAAATATATTAAATTAAATATTTTGAAAAAGTAATAGCCATGGAGACATTCTGAAATTATAATACAATCTTTCATAAATCAATTTGCCGTCAAAAAATTCAAGCATTTCCTTTATTTGATATTGATAACCAACGGTTTTTAACACAAAAAAAGGTTAGGAAAGAATACATTACAGCAGTGCATACAAAAAAAAATATATAATAACATTAAAATTTGATAATTATATATATTAATCTATGGAAAAAAATATAACAAACAACAATTTGTTTTTAATTATTATTGGATTAGAAAAGTGATTACAACTGTGTATATAAAATTTAAATAATTTTATAATCAAATAAAAAATTGTACACTCATACCCCAATAAACTTCAAACTAAAGAAACTCAAACATCAATATAATAGTACCATAAATAAACGTACAGGGACTTTAACAATTATTTTCAGGCACATTACATGAATTGCACCAAAAGTAAGCTCGGGCGACAACCTACGGGACATTCCTGGTGGACAAAACCCTACGATAGCACCAAACGTCAGGAGAAAGGACAAAGCTACGATTTCAATTGGCATCAAAAGCCCACTGTCGGCCGAAAAGTTTTGAACATTTCAAAAATTCCTGGGCAGGCGAATCAGGAAAAAAAACACTACGACTTTCGGACTTGAGGGAACTACACGCGTACCATTCAGGTGGTCAACACCGCGAACATTATGGCGGGACAGCCTAGTTGGCCCTAAAAAATCGCCTAAGTGGGGACAGGTCCATAAGTCCGCGGCTCCCGCAGTGGAGCTCCTCGAAGTCTCCAGGCAAAGGCCGTCAACTCCCCGTTGTCGGCCCGCAGTGCGAAACGGATATTCGATACGGAAAATAAATTCGCATTCTCCGTCGAAGGGTGAAAGAGATTAGGGGAAAATGTTTCCTTTCCCCCCCCAACTCCCCCCCCCCCACCCCCAACATAAAAAACAAGCTAAAAGAAAATACTAAAGACTTACGTTTAAACAAATACAAACGAACCAACAAAGAAGGAAGGGGAACAGGGGGGGGACTGTTGGGCGAGGGCGCCATTGCTGGTGGCCAACCCGTTGTAAATGTTCTGTAAAAAGTTATTAAAAATGTTATCAATCTTCCATTTTCTTTGCATTTCATGGAGTTTTGGAAACATTTCCCAAATTTTTTTTTTTCATGCAAAACTGTTAAATTAATAAAATATAAACTGAAAAATTCGCAAGTTTGTCAGTAAGTCTCTGATAGGGGATGCTGAAAATTCTTGGCAATAAGATCATTGTTGCTGTTGGACAAAGGGGGACTATTGTTACTAAAACTTTTTTTTTAAAGACTCAAACCCTATGTATAAAAGGGGCAGATTAATGAAATTAAATGGAACAATAAAAACCCCATCTCGGTTCTTCTACACTATACATAATTAAAATTCTCACATGGCAGTTCAAGCTTTAGCATAGTATAAATTTTTTGTTACTTTGATAACACCCTTGTATGTTCAAGGTAACAACTTTGTATGGCCGTTTTTAAATCTTTGAATTGTTATCTCCTGAAAATAGAAGAAGGTAGAAAAAAAAATGTTGGAGAAACTCAAGCAAGTTGAGGCCGCATCTATGAAGCGAGGGGGAATAGGTGTCGTTTTTTCGTGGTCGAGACCTTATTCAGGCTGGAAAAAAGATGTTGCCCACTCGGAGTGCAGATTCTTTTACACACCGGACACCCCTGGTTGTCATGTCAAATGTAATTCTTTTTTCATCTGTTGGGACTTGAAGGATATTTAATCTGGAACATATTCTTCCCTTTAGGATGGAGTTCAGAAAAGGAATTTCTTGGCGAGGTCCCTCTTGAATGATCAATGTATTCTTAACTTCCACTCATTACGTGTGCCAGCAGAAAATCAGGACTAGTGGTTGTGGCCTTTTTATTCTTGACAATGAAAAAATACCGTATCAATATTGACAAAAGGCAAACTCTCCTTGTGTTTCACTGCTAAACATATTCTAAACCTTTCTTTTTTTTTTCTTAAAAATTCTTCGTTCCAAACATTATACTGGTCTTTTTAACATGAAGACTTAACTCAAATCATTATTTCTTTTTCTTGCCCATCCTCCTAGTCCCATGAACCTTACACGGATCCAAAGGTATAATCTTTTGGAATAAATTATAATTGCTCCAGTCATTTGATTTCCCATACTTTTTGCTATCTTGTTCTTAGCCTTATTTTGTTCCTGTACTTTATTGATCTTTCTGATATTTGCTGGACCTGTAAAGGATTGGTTCTGCGGGATTAACCAGCAATAGTTGTACTCCTAAAAAAAGCCTTGTGTTATAGAAATCCACGTATAGAAAATAAAAAAACCTATTGTTCTAATGTCAAAGGTCGTTTGTGGAGCTGGGAGAATTTCTGGACCTTTCGGTATGTGTTTGTTTCCCTGCATGGATTTTCCAAAATATATTATATTTGTTAATTGCTATAGGTTATTATTGCTCTGTAGGGCTAAATATTACTATAGGTGTATGGTCACATTTGAAGGACGTAAGGAACTGCAGATAATGGAATCGTTGAAACAAAAACGCCAGTGCTGGAAGGGGTACACAGTGGGGTCAGGGCCAAGCATCTGTGAAGGAAAAATGGGACAGGGAACGTTTCAGGGGTGGGGAACTTCAGGGACAGATTTAGAATAAAGGGACGAAAGCTGGAAAAGGGAGTTGTTGGTGTTCATGCATAGGCCTGGCAAATGATAAAGGGGATTGATGTGTAGGAAGGAAACTGCAGGATGCAGGTTTATATCGAAGATAGACGCAAAATGGCTGGAGGTAACTCAGGCGGGATAGGGCAGCATCTTGGAGCGTGGAATGGGTGGACGTTTCGTGGGTTGAGGGGGACCCTTCTGTTCAACGTTTTTTCAGGACAAAGGTCTTGAAGAAGGGTGTTCGCAAACCGGATAATCCGTTCCGCCTATTTCTGGTTGTGGTTATTAGTGGAGAGGAAAAAGGAATTAAGGTTATTTCAGTCCATCAAGGTCCATTTGACGTTGCTTCAAAGTCTTATGTGCAAATAAATTTCCCACAGATTTGCCACCCTCTGACTAAAAGAAATTCTCTTTCATTCTCCGTCCTAGGACTCTTTGCATAACTCAGTGGAAACATCCTCTCCGCATCCACTCTATCCAGGGTCTTTCACTATTCGGGTATGTTCATCGCGCTCTCCCTTCAATCTTATTACACTACAGCTAATAGAGGGCCTAAGTGCTGTCAACGCTTCATTATACAGTTAAACCCACTCATTTTCTGGATGTATTGCATAAACCTTCCTCTGGGACAACACAACCTCGGTGCCGGGGGCACATTTTTTTCTGATGTATAGGGACAGGGAATTCCCTCCTTATTTTTTACTCCAAAATGTCTGAACCAAAGCATTATTGGAAGCTCAGCATTCCATCGTGTTTTTGTTATTTCATCGTTTTTTCTTGAAAAAATGCTAGATTTATGAGGAAAAGGGGGTGGGGGGTGTTTAATGGCCAGATGGGTGGAAGAGAGCGACCAAAAGGCTGCGAGAAGGGTTGAAGAGAAGGAATATACCACATTTCCTGGGCGTACAAGTTGCATATTTTTTGTTTCTAAAAATAAGGGCCTGGAAAATGTACTGGGTTCTTGGAGGCCGAAAGGTTAGGCCGAGCAATGGCCACTCTTGTTAGTGGACTGCTTCCGCGGAACCTGCCAACGGCTTCGACCCTGGAACTGTGAAAGTGGGTAGTGGCAGTAAAAGAAACAGCGCCCGCGGGGGGAGGGGGCAGGAAAGGGTTTCCCTTCCACAGCGTGTGGGGGAGTATTGAACCCAGGTCAGCTTTTGGCTGGGGCTGCACAAAGGTAGCAAACTTGGCTGGGCCACCAGTGGTTATAGTTGCAGGGAGGGATGGAGCCGTTGAGAAAGAGGGGGCTCGAGGGGGGGGATTCATGCCAGCAAACTCACTTCCAACTGCTGCCCGCAGCGCTCCTGGGAGCAGAGCCCACTGCATCTGTGGCCAGTGGGGGAGTTGCTCGGGGGGCCGCTGGGGACCGGGGCAGCGGAAAAAAAACTCGGCCACTTGGGTGCCTTCTGGCACGCCCGCCAAGCCACGGGTGTCCTTCGGCACAGTTGCAATTGGTGGCATGGTGGTGGTGGTGGGTAGCTGGCTTTCCTCCGTCCCGAGCTGCTCCTCTTTCTTTCTCTCTCTCTCTCTTTCCTATTATTCGCCATAGGAGGGAGTGGCAGAGAAGGTTCACCAGACTTGGATTACTGGGATGTCAGGGGACTGTCTTATGAGGAAAGACTGGTAGGGACTTCGGTTTTATACTCTCTGGAATTTAGGAGGATTAAGAGGGGATCTTATAGAAACTTTATAAATTCTTAAGGGGTTGGACAAGGCTAGATTGGCAGGAAGATTGTTCCCGATGTTGGGGGAAAAGTCCAGGGAACAAAGGGGGTAACAGACTTAAGGATTAGGGGGGAAATCCTTTTAAGACCGAGATGAGAAAGGGACTTTTGTTCACACAGAGAGTGGTGAGTCTCTGGAAAAAACTCTTCTGCCCACAAGAGGGTAGTTTGAGGCCAGGTTCATGGGCTATATTTAAGAGTGAGTTGGATTGTGGCCCTTGTGGCGAAGGGGACAGTAAGGGTTATGAGAGAGAAGGGCTGGTACGGGAATTTTACTGAGTTGGAATGATCAAGCATGATCATATTGAAAAATGGGCGGTGGCAGGCTCGAGTGGCCTGAATGGGCTTACTCCTGCACCTTAATTTCTATGTTTTCTATGTTTCTAATCCCCCCCCCCCCCCCCCCCGCCCCCCCCCCTACCCCCCCCCCCCCCCCCCCCCCCCCCCCCCCCCCCCCCCCCCCCCCCCCTGCCCCCCCCCCCTAGCCGCCTCCGAACCCCCCCCCCCCCCCCCAACCCCCCCCCCCCCCCCCCCCCCTCCACCCCCCCCCCTACCTTGAATAGTGAATTCGTGCAATGGAAGGAGTGTTTAGAACTGGACTTGGTTTACTAAACTTAAAACTGGATGTTCTGTGAAGCTTTTAAAATGAAACGGGTTCAGTAGTATTTAAGGGGGGGACCATTATTTCGTGGTTGGAAGAATGTAAAGGGGGGGGGGTGAATCCTTGAATAAACAAATTTGCTCAGGGGGGGACTTGGGTCAGGGGGGGAACCGTTTCTCTTCCCCGTCTAGCTCACGAAATAGAACCGTTCGGCTCATTGCATCTATGTGTCAGGATAAATGGGGGGGAATGGTTTTCTTAATTAATTTGTCAGGGAGAGAAATAGTTAAATAAAAAGTTTATGGGTTAAAGATGAAGAAGGATGAAAGAAGGGACAAAGGAGACATTGATAACTGATGAAGTATTTGGAAAGGAAAGTACATAATAATCCACATGTTACTCATGTGTGTTCTGATAACAATGAAAGACTTCGTGTTCTCTCAGTATTTCCCAGGTGCGTACAGCAAGGATCTTGGATAAAAGCGAAGTTTTGTGAAACTCACCCACTGCTCGACGAGGTTTTTTTCTATTGTGCGCTGCCCGATCGCAGCTGGTAATGAACAATTTGTCGGTGCCTGGTGTGAAACTGATTCAGGGTTCAAGGCTCAAACACACATATTTACTGGACAAACAGCCAGCCGCTGTTATGTACAGTGAAGCTACACTGCGCTTTGCACGGCCCGACATATCTAGACCAGGCCGACACCTGTTGTCTGCCCTATAATGTTGCTAGCAACACACACACCCGCACGTCCACTCACCGCCCGGCACACTGACGTTTTCTGTGAATCAAACCAGAAACCGTCCCAAGTCTGTTCCCCGCGGCCAAAAGGTTCCACTTCATGCAGCGGTGGCGCGACAGCGGTTGAGTTGCTGCCTCACAGAGCAAGAGACCTGGGTTCGAGCCTGGACTGACCCACGGTTGCTGTCTGCACGGAGTTTGATCGTTTTTCTCCCCGTGACCTGCGTGGGGTTTCTCACGGGTGCTCGGTTTCCCCCACACTCCAAAGACGTTACAGGTCTGAAGAAGGGTCTCGACCCGAAAACGTCGCTTATCTCCTTCGCTTCCTTAGATGCTGCTGCATCCGCTGAGGTTTCTCCAGCCTTTTGTGTACCTCGATTCTCCAGCATCTGCAGTTCCTTCTTTAAACAGGTGTGTAGGTTATTTGGTTTTTTGGTATAATTGAAAGTTGTCCCTAGTGTGTGTAGGTGGGCCGAAGGGCCTCTTTCCGACGCGCCGTCTCTCTAAACTAAATAAACTTAAACTAAACTAAAACTAAACTAAACTAAAAAACTAACTAAACTTCAATCAAATCCACAATCCATTTCACAATCAGACGTGACTTGGACAAACGATGGACCCACCTTCACTAAACAGCTAAGTTTAGATGTGGAGGGTCCGCCACATGGTATTTCGTTTCCATTGTCGGCGCGGATTTTACTTTGGAGATAGTGCGAATATGCTTATTAAACTACTTTAGCATAAAAAACCAATTGAGACAAACCACCGGGTAAACCGACTATTTATCTCGTAAAACCTTACCGGGCAAACTGATGAGGAAACGAATAAACTTTAGCGATCAATTGCAGCCACCGAGAATAACAGCAAATCATTGCCCAACAGCCCCCCTGTCCCCCCCGGGCCCCGACCCGAAACATCACTGCTCCTACTCTCCAGAGACGCTGCCTGACCCGCTGGAAAGCGAGGTCAGGCAACTTCATTGGTGATAGTGCGATCCTACCCGATGAACTGAATGCTTTCTAAGCTCGCGTTCGAGCTAGAAGAAGGCTAACAGGGGCGGTGATGCCTGGCTCTTCAGACCAGTGTGCGTCTCCCCAGGGTAAAGTAGCAGAGGTTTGATCAGCCTTCGTGAGGGTGAACCCACGGAACGCAACTGGCTCAGAGAGAGTTCCTGTCCGTGTCCTGTGCAAGCTGCGTGGAGCAGCTAGCAGGAATATCCACGGAAACAATCTTTTTTTATCTCTCCCTACCCAGTTCCGAGGTACCTTTCTGCTTCAAGAAGACCACCATCGTCCCAGTGCCAAAGAAAAGGAAGAAAGAGCTTGCGTCTAAACGCTTACCGTCCATTGGACGTTGGACATCCACCCCCATCATGAAATGTTTTGAGAGGCAGTTATGGTAAAACTCATTAAATCCAGTCTACCAAGCAGCCTTGACCCACTGCAGTTCACCTACCTCCACAACAGGTCCACAGACGATGCCAGCTCTCTGGCCTACACTCATCCCTGAGCACCTGGATAAGAGAGAACACCTACGTCAGACTCATATTCGTAGACTACAGCTCTGCCATTAACACCATTATCCCATCCAAGCTCATCACCAAACTCATGCCACTTACAGTTACCTCTGCAACTGGGTCTTCAGCTTCTTGACCAACAGGACCCCGTCAGGGGGAGGATAGGGGACAAATCATCCTCCACGATAATCCTCAACACTAGTGCTCCACAAGACTACGTTCTCACCCCCCTTCTTTACTCCTTGTACATCCATGACAATGCAGCCATGTACAAATCTAATTCAATCTTCAAATTCACAGACGACACCACCGTTGTGGTCCAGATATCAAATAATGATGAGTCGGATTACAGGAAAAGAAATTGAGAACTATGCGTCCTGGTGTCGAGACAACAACCTTCATCTCAAGGAAGTGAAGCGATACACATACTCTAGCTTGCATTGATGGTGCCGACGTAGAGATGGTTGAGAACGTCAAATTCCTAGGGACTACATATACCCAAACAACGTCTCCTTGATCACCTATTGAAACAACCAGCTCCCCCCATCCACCACAACATCCCTACCCAATCATAGATAGAACTCGGCCCCTATTCGCTGTCTCTCTCAACCCTATCTCCACATCACCCCGCTCTCATTCTCTCCCTCCGCTCTCCCCTTCACTCCCTTCCTGTCCAGTAACACCTTCCCTCTTGTACCTAAGTGAGCGCAGAATTTACTGGGCTCATAGGGGAGAGAGATGTGTTACTGCCCGTGAAGCTGCCAGACATCACTTTGTATCTCGCTGTGGTATTCATGTCTTGCTTACAATCCACCTTTGTCCGTGTGGTTATTCCGGGAGTCCAGCTTGGCCTGGGACTCCACTCCTGGCATCCGCAATGGCTTTGCACGGGTGGTAAAAATATAAATTCTTGTACCGCTCGGCATTGCTGGACTTGTGCCATCAGTGGGTTATTCGCTCATCTGCAGGGTCCTGGATAATGGGACCAAAGCACCGCCCCAGAGCAGTCGCAAATGATTATCTGTTTCCTCAGATCATGCGCTGTATGATCGGTTCCCGGTTCAGCTTGTAGGCGGGGAGCAGAAAAGCACAGACAGGTGTGGTCAGGAGATTCCAAAGTGCCGTCTGGGAATGCACGTTAGGCGTCTATGATGGTTGTGAGCAGTGGTTGGTTCACTGCTTGGACAGAGGATATATTGACAGTTTTTGATAGCGCACTGTTGGAGGTTCGTTCGCTCGTGCGTCAGACCCGGTGTCGCGCACTGTTGGCTTCTGTCGTCGTCCAACATGTTGACAGAATTGCGTCACCCGACGCGTCAAACAAGTGCATATTGTCATCGTTACCGGGGATCGCCACGAGGAGGCCTTTCTGTCGTGATCACTGTGGGGGTTGGATTGATTTTTTCACGTCCCCACCTATGATATAAACATAGAAAATAGGGGGCAGGAGGAGGCCATTCGGCCTCCGAGCCAGCACCGCCATTTCATTGTGATCATGCCTGATCATCGATAATCAGTAACACCTGCCTGCCTTCTCCACATGCCCTTGATCCGCTAGCACCAGGAGCTCTATCTAACTCTCTAAAAATTCATGCAGTGCCTCCACTGTCTTCTATGGCAGAGAATTCCACAAATTCACATCTTCTGGGTGAAAAACGCTTTTCCTCATCTCAGTTTTAAATATACTCCCCTTTATTCATAGACTGTTGGCCCTGGTTCTGGACTCACCCAACATTGGGAACATTTTACCTGCATCTAGCTCGTCTAGTCCTTTTATAATTGTATATGTTTCTATAAGATCCTCATTAATTCTTCTAAATTCCAGTGAATATAAGCACTGTTCTTTCCAATCTTTCTCATATGACAGTCCCGCATCCGGGGATTAATCTCGTTGAACCTACGCTGCACTCACTCAATGGCAAAGGATGCCCTTCCTCAAATTAGCGGGCCAAAACCTCACACAATATCCAGGTGTGGTCTTACCAAGGCCCTGTAAAATTGTAGAAGGACCTCTTTACTCCCATACTGATGAACAAGGCCTCAGGGTACTTTGTTTCAGTCTATGATTAAGCCGTGAAGTTCTGTTAGGTGCAAAAAGTGAGTGTGTGAGAGTGTGTGCAAGTGTGCAAGTGTGCAAGTGTGCCAGAGTGTGTGAGTATGAGTGTGAGTGAGAGAATATGTTTGTGAGAATGTGTCACTGTGAGAGTAGGTGTGTTTGAGTGTGTGTGTGAATATACGTTGTGTGTGAGTATGTGAGAGTGTATAAGTGTGTAGGAAGGTGTGTATGTGCAGAAAATGAGAGTGGTGAGAATTTGTGTATGTGTATCATGTGTCAGTTTGAGTGCTTGTGAGTGTGTGACTGTATGTGTGATTGTGTGTGTTTGAGTGTGCGTTAATGTGAGTATAGAAATGAGACTGTATGTGCACATGTGTTTGCTTTGGGAGTGACAATGTGTGAGTGTCCGAGTGTTTGTGCATGAGTGTGATTTAAGTGTGTGTGTGTGTGTGAACCCCCACCACGTTAAAGTGTGAATATATGTGAGTCACATGGATGTGTGTGTGACGCCAGAGCCAGTGTGTGAATCACCCACCCCCTCCCCGCCCATGTGAGCACCCGCGCCGGTGTTCGTGTTGTGGGTGAGTGTGACCTCGTGTACACCCCTCCCTAAATGTTTGTGTGTGAATAATAATGCGTGAGTGACCCCCCACCCCACCCCCTAGATGGCAGTGTGTGTGGACCGTTGAGAGTCTGTGGACTGTGTGTGCATGATGCAGTGTGTTTGTGGCTATTTGAGTGTGCGTGTGCGTGTGTTATTCTAAAAACTGTTTGCGTCTGTGGATGGGCGCGGGGGACTGTATGGGGGGTGGGGGGGAATGCGAGGGTGAGCTCATGTAAGTGCATGCACGGAACGGTGTGTGAATATGCATCTTGGACTGTGAGCACGTCTGAGTGTGTTTGTGAGTGATGGTGTGTATATGTGTGTGAGACAGCGTGTCAATGTGTTAGAATATGTCACTGTGTGAGTGTGTTTACGTGTATAAATGTGCAAGCGTGATTGTGTTAATAGAAATGAGTATGATCCCTTGAGTTTTGAGTGTACACTGTGTAAGTGTGTTTGAACATGTGTGATTGAGTGAGAGAGAGCATGTGTGTTTTTATGTCAGTAGCGGTACGTGACTGTGCTGGAGCGTGACTTTGTGAGAACGTGTGTGAGTGTGTGCTTGATTGTGCACGAATGTGTGTTGAAGTGTCGGTGTTTGTAACAGCAAGTGGGTGTATGAGTACGTGCGATTGTGTAAGGGTGTGAAAGTTAGTGAGTGAGTGTCTGTGAGAGAGACAGAGGATGTGATTATAATGTGTGTGTGTGAGACTGTATGTTAGTGTGTTAGAGCATGGATGTATGTTTGTGGGCAACAGTGTGAGTATGTGTGTGGATGTCTGTGGGTGTGAGTGTTTGAGTGTGCATTTCTGAGCATGAGTGTGTGCATGCAAGTGTGTGTGTCAATGTATGTGTCTGACTGCAAGAGATGTGTTTGTGAGTGACAGTGTGAATGAATGTGTGCTAGTGAGAGTGTATGTGAAACTGTGTGTGAGACGGGAACTGATTATGTTAATGTGAGTGTGTGAGAGCATAGGTGTGTGATTGCAGGTGATAGTGTGAGTATGTGTGGGTGAATGTGGCTGTGAGTGTTTGAGTGTGCGTTTCTGAGCAGGAGTGTGTTCGTGTAAGTATGTGTGTGGATGTACGTGTCTGTGTGCAAGCGCTGGGGGGGTGGGGGTGGGGGGGTGGGGGTGGGGGTGTGTATTAGGGAGATGTAGGGTTGTGTTTGGGGTGAGTGTTGTCTTTATAGTGAATGTGTGCAAGTGAGAGTGCACAGTGCATTCAGGAAATATTCAGAATCCTTCACGTTTTCCACATTTTGTTACGTTCAGCCTTAATTTAAAATAATTACATTCATTTTTTTATCATCAATCTATGCCTAAAAAACCTCAGAATTAAAGAAGCAAAAAAAAAGGTGTTTATAACTTTTTTAGTTGACGACTTAAAAATTAATAACTGAAATATCCACATTTGCATAAGTATTTCAGACCCTTGCTATGTCATTCAAAATTGAGCTTGTAACAATCTGTTTCCGTTTATCCTTGAGATGTTTCTACAACTTGATTGCAGTCACCAGTGGTAAATTAAAATTAATTGGACATGATTTGGAAAGGCACACACCTGTCTATATAAGGTCCCAGAGTTGACAGCACATGTCAGAGCAAAAAACAAGAAGGAATTATCTGTAGACCTCTGAGACAGGATTGTGTGGAGACACAGATCTGGGAAGGTTATAGAAACAATGTCTGCATTGGGCTCGGGTACCGGGTTTTTTTTGCATTTCCCGTTTCCCGTTTTTTTCTTTCCCTTTTTTTCCTCCTTTTCTCCCTCCTCCCGTCCCGCCTTCCTCCGCCCCCCTTCCTTTTTTTTCCCGTCCCGAACCCCCTTCCCTTTTTCCTTTCCCGTCTTTCCCCCGAGCATAGTGGCCTCCGTCATTCTTAAATGGAAGAACTTTGGATTCTTCATAGAGCTGGTTGCCTGGACAAATTGAGCTATTGGGGAGAAGGGAATTGGTCAGGGAGGTGACCAAGAACCCGATGGTCACTCTGACAGAGCTCCAGAGTTCCTCTGTGGAGATGGGGAACTTTCCTGAAGGCAAAACTGTATATGCAGCGCTCCACCAATCAGGGGCTTTATGGTAGATTGGCCGACGGAAGCCACTCCTCGTAAATGGAACATGACAGCCCGCTTGGAGTTTGCCAAAAGGCATGAGAAAAACATGATTCTCTGTTATGATGAAACCAAGATTGAATGTTTTTCTTTGGCCTGAATATCAAGCGTCCCCCCCCCCCCCACGTCAGGGAAGAAAAACAGGCACCGCTCATTGCCTGGCCAATACCATACCTACGGTGAAGCATGGTGGTGGCAGCATCATGCTGTGGGGATGATTTTCAGCCGCAGGAACTGAGAGACTAGTCAGCATCAAGGGAAAGCTGAACAGAGCAAAGTACAGAGAGATCCTTGATGAAAAGTGTTCTGGACCTCAGACTGAGGTGGAGGTTCACCTTCCAACAGGACAACGACCCTAAGCACACAGCCAAGACAACGCAGGAGTGGCTTTGTGACAAGTCTGTGAATGTCCTCAAGTGGCAAAGCCAGAGTCTGGATGCTCCCCATCCAACCTGACAGAGCTTGAGAGGATCTGCAGAGAGGAGTGGGAGAAATTACCCAAATACAGGTGTGCCAAGCTTGTAGATTCATACCCAAGAAGACTTGAGGCTGTAATCGCTAACAAAGGTGCCTCAACAAAGTACACAGTAAATGGTTTGACTACTTATGTAAATGTGATATTTCAGTTATTTATTTTTAATTACTTTGCAACAATTTCTAAACACCTGTTTTTGCTTTTTTATTATGGGGTATTGTGTGTAGATTGACCTTAAGAAAAGAATGCAATCAATTTTAGAATAAAGCCGTAATCGTAACAAAATGTGGAAAAAAGTTAAAGGGGTCTGATTCTTTCTGAATGTGAAACTGTGTTTGTGACAGGAAAACTGATTATGTTAGCTTGAGTGTGTGAGAGCATGCGAGTGTGTGTTTGTGAATGACAGTGTGGCAATTTGTCAGTCAATACACCAGTCCGTTGAATGTGTGTTTCTTACCCTTGTTCCACCGAAGCATCTGCGTTCCTTATTGGTCCTCTTCATTCATGGTGTGTCCTACCCTTCTACATCGAGGTCACTCTGTTCCAAACACTCCCTTATTGTCAATTGGTCCGCACCCGGACCATTGTACTCCCAAAGGTCCCTTAATTCATGAAACACTCCCTAGCAATTATAGTGTGTGCCCTACCCTTGTACGCCGAATCATTGTTTTGCCTTGTACGTTCTATCTCACTAACTTGATGGAGTTTTCTGACGAGGTGAGGAAGGTGATTAATGAGCATCTGGTGGTGGATATTTTGGAGATGGATTTTAGGGGCATTTGATGAAGTCCCACATGGTTTGGTGATCCAAAAATATGAAGATCCATGGGATTCACAATGACTTGTTCGTGTGGATTCTGAACTAGTTTACTGATAGAAGACAGAGGGTTGTTCTGGAAGAGCGTTATTCAAGCTGTACGCCTGTGACCAGTGGAGTTCCATAGGGATTAATATATATATTGGACGTTAATGTCGACGGGCTGGTTAATTAAATTTGCTGATGACAAAGATTCCTGGGATTGGGGACTGTGGGGAAGGTTGTCAAAGTATACGTTACAGAAATGGGAGAAAAAGGGGAAAGATTATTATTAATAACAAGACCCTAAACAGCACGGAAGTGTAGAATGGGATGCCGGAGTCGGAATTTAACAGCTCCTGAAAGTGGCAACGCAAGTAGATAAAGTGCTAAAGAAGGCATATGGTCATCTTGCCTTCATAGATCAACGATTTCCAGTATAAAGAGATGGGAAGTCATGATGCATTTCTTTGGACGACTTTGGGTTTGGCCACTTTTTGAGTTATTCGGTGCAGTTCTGGTCGTCCCATTATAAAACGTAGGTAGGAAATTTTGTAGAAGCGTGCAGATGAGGTTGACCAGAATAATGACTAGAATAGAGGGTCACCCATTCCTTTACTCCAGAGATGCTGCCTGTCCCGTTGAGTTACTTCAACCTTTTGTGTCTATCTTCAATTTGAACCATCATCTGCAGTTCCTTCTTAACACACACAGCTATAAAGAGAGAGGTTGGACAGGACTTGGATTGCTTCATCTGATTGCGTTCGGGGCTGGGACATTGAGGGGAAGGAGGACACGATGGAAGATTATAAAATTGTGAGAGGAAATGAAATTGTAGACGGTCAGAACATATTTTTTCACTGAAAAATGTGATAATATTAGAGTGCATCACATGAAGGTCAAGAGAGGGACAGTTAAAGGGAGATGTGCAGAGCAAGTTTTGTTTACACCCTGAGTGGTGAGTGGAGTGGAATCAAGCACAAAGCGTTCAAGATGCATTTAGAAGGCGTGTGGAATACAAGGGATGGATAGATGTGGATCATGTGAAGACAGATGAGATCTGTTTACTTTGGGCATCATGTTCAAAAACAATGCATTTTAGAGGAAGAGAGTGTTGGAGGAACCCGGGGAAACGCATTGCAAGGGTGGTGGTGGAGGAAGCTACCATAGTGAGGTTTAAGAAGCTTATATAAACTGGACACATGGATGCACAAGGTAAACATGGATATGGAGCACGTGTACAGGCAGATGAGATGCGATTATCAGGCACATAGCTTGTGTTCGGCGCGGACGTCCGGTGGCGCCATGGAGGGCTAAGGAGCAACGCCAACCAGCTCCTTGAGGGGGGGAAAACGCTGAAAAAATGGGGAGAAAATGGACCTACCTGCTACCTGCTGCTTCTGTACCGACTGCCCGTGAGTGACGTTCATCAGGCGCGTGACTTGCAATGTCTATGCAGCGCAGCCCCTCGCCTGGAAAAACGAAAAGTCGTCGAGTTACTAGGCAGAAACCGGCCCAGAACAAGAAAAAAGGCCTGATGAAACCTCGGGCTCAGGTTGGGCACTATCCCAAGAAGATGTATCGAAAAAAAAGCAACGAAAAAATCGGAAAGTGAAGATCTCAGAACTTTTATTGCACAAGAAATTGCCAATTTTAAAGGGATGAAAATTAAAGCTGGAATTAAAGACTGACATGCAAAAAACGAATGAAGAATTAAAGAAAATGAATTTCAAGGAAGAAATAGAAAAAAATCAAGGAGGAGATGATGGAGTTAATGCTTGAAATTAATTCCATGGTTATGGATTAATGGACAAACTGTGGAAGGAAACTGCAGAAACATGACTGAACAAGCTGTAGTCATGACAAAAGAGGCAAATGTTTGAGGGTGTGGCTTTTGAAGTAATAGTGGCGTTTGAAATAAATGTGGCTTTTGAAATCAGTGTGGTTTTGAAATTTGTCTTTTGTAATGAATGTGGCTTTTGAAATGTGGCTTTTGCAATAAATGCAGCTTTTGAAATAAATGTGGCTTTTGAAATAAAAGTGGCTTTTGAAATAAATGTGGCCTAGAATCAATGTGATTCTTGGAAGAAATGTATTGATTGAAATGTGGCTTTTGAAATAAATGTGGCTTTTGAGGTGTGCCTTTTGAAATAAATGTGGCTTTTGAAATGTGGCTTTTGAGGTGAGGCTTTTGAAATAAATATGGCTTTTGAAATGCGAATTTTGAAATAAACCTGGCTTTTGAATTAAATGTGGTTTTTGAGGTGATGCTTTTGAAATAATTGTGGCTTTTGAAATAAATGTGGTTTTGAAATCAATGTGGCTTTTGAAATAAATGTGGCTTTTGAAATGTGGCTTTTAAATAAATGTAGCTTTTGAAAATGTGGCTTTGAAAGAAGTGGTTTTAAAAATGTGCCTTTTGAGGTGTTGATTTTGAAATAAATTTGTCTTTTGAAATTAATGTGGTTTTTGCAATGTGGCTCTCGAAATAAATGTGGCTATTGAAATAAATGTCGCTTTTGAAATAAATGTGGCTTGGAATAAATGTGGCTCTTGAAATAAATATGTCTTTTGAGGTGTGGCTTTTGTGCTGTGGCTTGGAATTAATGTGTTTTTTAAATGTGTTGTTTGAAATGTGGCTTTTGAAATAAATGTGGCTGTTGAAATGTGGCTTTTGAAATAAACGTGGCTTTTGAAATAAACATCACACTTGAAATAAATGTGGCTTTTGAAAATAATGCGGCTTGTGAAATGTGGCTTTTGAAAGAAATGTGGCTTTTGAAATAAATATAACTTTTGAAATGTGGCTTTTGAAATAAATGTAGCATTTTAAATGCGGCTTTTGATGTTTGGCTTTTGAAATAAATGTGGCTTTTGAAATAAATGTGGCTTTTGAGGTGTGGCTTTTGTGCTGTGGCTTGAAATATATGTGACTTGAAATGTGGCTTTGGAAATATGGCGTTTGAAATGTGGCTTTTTAAATTTGAATGTGGCTTTTGAAAATAATTGTGGCTGTTGAGATAAATGTGGCGTTTGAGATGCCTTATGAAATAAATGTGGCTTATGAAATGTGGCTTTTGAGGTGTGCCTTATGAAATAAATGTGACTTTTGAAATGTGGCTTTTGAAATAAACCTGGATTCGAAAAATTAAAGGCTTCTTTGGAGTTGCGGCTTGAAATAATAGTGCTTTTGAAATCAATGTGGCTTTGAAATAAATGTGGGCTTTTGAAATAAATGTGGCTTTTGAAAATAAATGTGGCTTTTGATAGAAGTATGACTTTTGAAATAAATGTGGCTTTTGAAATTAAAAGTGGCTTTGAAATAATGTGGCCTAGGGGAATCAATGTGATTCTTGGAGAAATCTGTTGTTTGAAATGTGGCTTTTGAAATAAATGTGGCTTTTGAGGTGTAGCTTTTGAAGTATAGTGGCGTTTGAAAGAAATGTGGCTTTTGAAATAGTGTGGTTTTGAAATTTGTCTTTTGTAATGAATGTGGATTTTGAATGTGGCTTTGCAATAAAATGAGCTTTTGAATAAAATGTGGTTTTGAATAAAAGTGGCTTTTTGAAATAAATGTGACCTAGAATCAATGTGATTTTGGAAGAAATGTATTGATTGAAATGTGGCTTTTGAAATTATGTGGCTTTTGAGGTGTGTCTTTTGAAATAAATGTGGCTTTTGAAATGTGGCTTTTGAGGTGAGGCTTTTGATAAATATGGCTTTTGAATGCGAATTTTGAAATTGGCTTTTGAATTAAATGTGGTTTTTTGAGGTGATGCTTTTGAAATAATTGTGGCTTCTTTTGAAATGTGGTTTTGAAAGCAATGTGGCTTTTGAAATAAATGTGGCTTTTGAAATGTGGCTTTTAAAATAAATGTAGCTTGAATGTGGCTTTTGAAAGAAGTGGTTTTTAAAAATGTGGCTTTTTGAGGTGTTGATTTTGAAATAATTTGTCTTTTGAAATTTAATGTGTCTTTGCAATGTGGCTCTCGAAATAATGTGGCTATGAAAATAAATGTCGCTTTTGAATATATAATGTGGCTTGGATAAATGTGGCTCTTGAAATAATATGTCTTTTGAGGTGTGGCTTTTGTGCTGTGGCTTGAAATTAATGTGTTTTTTAAATGTGGTTGTTTGAAAGGTGGCTTTTGAAAATAAATGTGGCTGTTGAAATGTGGCTTTTGAAAAATAAACGTGGTTTTTGAAATAAACATCACACTTGAAATAAATGTGCTTTTAAAAATAATGGCGGTTGTGAAATGTGGCTTTTGAAAGATGTGGCTTTTGAAATAAAATATAACTTTTAAAATGTGGCTTTTGAAATAATGTGCATTTTTAATGCGGCTTTTGAGTTTGGCGTTGAAAAATGTGGCTTTTGAGGTGTGGCTCTTGAAATAAATGTGGCTTTTGAGGTGTGGTTTTGTGTCATTTGTGTGGCTTGAATATATGTGACTTGAAATGTGTCTTTTGAAATATGGCGTTTGAAATGTGGCTTTTTAAATGAGTGTGGCTTTTGAGGTGTGGCTTTTTGTGCTGTGGCTTGAAATATATGTGAACTTGAAATGTGGCTTTGGAAATATGGCGTTTGAAATCGGACCCCAAACCACCCCCCAACCCCTCGCAACAAATTAAATGAGTGTGGCTTTTGAAATTAATTGTGGCTGTTGAGATAAATGGTGGCGTTTGAGATGCCTTATGAAATAAATGTGGCTTATGAAATGTGGCTTTTGAGGTGTGCCTTATGAAATAAATGTGGCTTTTGAAATGTGGCTTTTGAAATAAACCTGGCTTTCGAAATAAAGACTTATTTGTAGTTGCGGCTTGAAATAATAGTGCTTTTGAAATCAATGTGTCTTTGAAATAAATGTGGCTTTTGAAATAAATGTGGCTTTTGAAATAAATGTGGCTTTTTTGTAGAAGTATGACTTTTGAAATAAATGTGGCTTTTGAAATAAAAAGTGGCTTTTGAAAATAAAGGTGGCCTAGAATCAATGTGATTCTTGGAAAGAAATCTGTTGATTGAAATGTGGCTTTTGAAATAAATGTGGCTTTTTGTGGTGTGGCTTTTGAAGTAATAGTGGCTTTTTGAAATAAAATGTGGCTTTTGAAATCAGTGTGGTTTTGAAATTTGTCTTTTGTAATGAATGTGGCTTTTGAAATGTGGCTTTTGCAATAAATTGCAGCTTTTGAAATAAATGTGGCTTTTGAAATAAAAAAGTGGCTTTTGAAATAAATGTGGCCTAGAATCAATGTGATTCTTAGGAAGAAATGTATTGATTGAAATGTGGCTTTTGAATAAAATGTGGCTTTTGAGGTATTGTGTCTTTGAAATAAATGTGGCTTTTGAAATGTGGTTTTTTGAGGTGAGGCTTTTGAAAATATATGGCTTTTGAAATGGGGCGACTTTGGAAATAAAAACCTGGCTTTTGAATTTTTAAACGTGGTTTTTGAGGTGATGCTTTTGAAATAATAGAGGCTTTTGAAAATAAATGTGGTTTTGAAATCAATGTGGCTTTTGAATAATAAATGTTGGCTTTTGAAATGTGGCTCTCGAAATAATGTGGCTATTGGAAAATACAATGTTGCTTTTGAAATAAATGTGGCTTGGAATAAATGTGGCTCTTGAAAAATAAATAATATTGTCTTTTGAGGTGTGGCTTTTGTGCTGTGGCTTGAAATTAATGTGTTTTTTTAATGTGTTGTTTGAAATTGTGGCTTTTTGAAATAAATGTGGCTGTTGAAAATGTTGCTTTTGAAATCAACGATGGCTTTTTGAAATAAAACATCACACTTGAATAAATGTGGCTTTTGAAAAATAATGTGGCTTGTGAAATGTGGCTTTTGAATTAAATGTGGCTTTTGAAATAAATATAACTTTTGAAAATGTGGCTTTTGAAATTTTAAAGGTAGCATTTTTAAATGCGGCTTATGAGCGTGTGGCTTTTGTGCTGTGGCTTGAAATAAATGTGACTTGAAATGTGGCTTTGGGAAATATGGCCGTTTAAAATGTGGCTTTTTTAATGTGTGTGACTTTTTGAAAATAATTGTGGCTGTTTGAGGATCAATGTGGCGTTTGAGATCATTCATGAAATAAATGGTGGCTTTTGAAATGTGGCTTTTTTCAGGTGTGCCTTCGTGAAATAAAATGTGGGCTTTTGAAATGGTGGGCTTTTGAAAATTAAAACCTGGCTTTCAAAATAAATGCTTCTTTGGAGTTGCAGCCTTGAAATAATAGTGCTTTTGAAATCAATGGTGGCTTTGAAATAAATGTGGCTCTTTTGATTATAAATGTGGCTTTTGAAATAAATGTGGCTTTTGATAGAAATATGACTTTTGAAATAAATGTGGCTTTTTGAAATAAAAAGTGGCATTTGAAATAAATGTGGCCTAAAAAATTCAATGTGATTCTTGGAAGAAATGTGTTGTTTGAAATGTGGCTTTTGAAATAAATGTGGCTTTTCGACGCCTGGTATTTTTTTTTGGGTGTGTGCATGTCATTTTTAAATAATCTATGTGGCTTTGTGTCTCCTAGTTATGGCTTTTTTGGGTGGTGAGGCTTTTTTTGAAATAATTATGGCTTTTGAAATGGTCTTTTTGAAAATAACACCTGGCTTTTTGATTAAATGTGGTTTTTGAGGTGATGCTTTTTGAAATAAATAGTGGCTTTTGAAAATAAATGTGGTTTTTTGAAATCATTGTGGCTTTTTGAAATAAATGTGGCTTTTTGAGGTGAGGCTTTTGAAATAAATATGGCTTTTGAAATGCGACCTGAAATAAACCTGGCTTGTGAAATTATATGTGGTTTTGTGGTGATGCTTTTGAAATAATAGTGGCTTTTGAAATATAAATGTAGTTTTTGAAATGTGGCTCTCGAAATAAATGTGGCTATTGAAATAAATGTCGCTTTTTTATGAAATTAATGTGGGGGCTTGGAATAAATGTGGCTCTTGAAATAAATATGTCTTTTGAGGTGGTGTGGCTTTTGTGCTGTGGCTGAAATTAATGTGTTTTTTTAAATGTGTTGTTTGAAATGTGGCTTTGAATAAAAATGGGGCTATTGAAACTTGGCTTTTGAAACAAACGTGGCTTTTGAAATAATAATAAAATATCCCACACTTGAATAAATGGTGGCTTTGGAAAAATAATTGTGTTGTGGAATTGTGGGCTTTTTTGAAATTACCCCCCCCCCCCCCGGAAAAAATGTGGCTATTGAAAAATTATAATATAACTTTTGAAACGTGGCTTTTGAAAATAAATTTAGCATTTTTAAATGCGGGCTCTTTTGAGGTTTGGCTTTTTGAAATAAATGTGGGCTTTTTGAAATTAAATGTGGTTTTTGAGGTGTTAAATTTTGAAATAAATTTGTCTTTTGACCATGAATATGGCTTTTTCAAATGTGGCTTTTGAAATAAATGAAGCTTTTGAAATGTAGCTTTTGAATTAAATGTTGCTTTTGCAATGTGGCTTTTAAAATAAATGTTGCTTTTGAAATGTGGCTTTTGAAAGAAGTGGTTTTTGAAATGTGGCTTTTGAGGTGTTGATTTTGAAATAAATTTGTCTTTTGAAATTAATGTGGCTTTTGCAATGTGGCTTTTGAAATAAATGAAGCTTTGAAATGTAGCTTTTGAAAGAAGTGTTTTTTTGAAATGTGGCTTTTGAAATAAATGTGGCTTTGGAAATAAATTAGGCTATTAAGTTGTTGATTTTGAAAAACAATTGTTTTTTGAAATAAATGTGGCTTTTGTAATGTGGCTTTTGAATTAAATGTAACTTTTGACATGTTGCTTTTGAAATGTGGCTTTTGAAATAAATGTAGCTTTTGAAATGTGACTTGAAATAACTGTAGCTTTTGATATGTGGCTTTTGAAAGAAGTGGTTTTAGAAATATGGCTTTTGAAATGAATGTGGCTTTTGAAATGAATGTGGCTGTTGAACTAATGTGGCTTTTGAAAAAATGCGCCTTTTGAAATAAATGTGGCTTTTGAGGTTTGTCTTTTGAGGTGTGGCTTTTGAGGTTTAGCTTTTGAAATAAATGTGGCTTTTTGTGGGAGTGACTTTTGAGTAATTAGTGGCGTATGAAAATAAATGTGGCTTTTGAATAATCTGGCTTTTGAAAAATAAATGTGGCTTTTGAGGTGTGGCTTTTGAACGTATAGTGGCGTATGAAATAAAATGTGGCTTTTGAATCAGTGTGGGTTTGAAAATTTGTCTTTTCTTTTGTAATGGATGTGGCTTTTGAAAATGTGAGGATTTTGCAATAAATGCAAGCTTTTGAAATAAATGTTGGCGCTTTTGAAATAAATGGCTTTTTGAAATAAATGTGCCTCCTTTTGAAAAATATTGTGGCTTTTTGAAATATAAATGTTGGGCTTTGGAAAAATAATCCTGGCTTTTGAAATACATGTGGCTTTTGGAGGTGTGGCTTTTGATATAATAGTGGCGTATGAAATAAATGTGGCTTTTTGCAATCAGTGTGGTTTTGAAATATGTCTTTAGAAATGAATGTGGCTTTTGAAAAAAAATGCAGCTTTTGAAAGAATATGATGCTTTTGAAATAAATGTGGCTTTTGAAATAACTGTGGCTTTTGAGGTGTGGCTTTTGTGCCGTTGGCTTGAAATATTTTTTGTTTTATGTGGCGACTTGAATGTGGCTTTGGAAAAATATGGCGTTTGAAATGTGGCTTTTGTAAATGAGTGTAGGCTTTTGAATAATTGCGGCTGTTGAGATAAATGTGGCGTTTGAGATGCCTTATGAATAAATGTGGCTTTTTGAAATGTGGGGCTTTGAGGTGTGGGCTTTTGAAATAAATGTTGGCTTTTGAAATAAACCTGGCTTTCGAAATACCAAATGCTTCATTTTGGAGTTGCGGCTTGAAATATAGTGCTTGTGAAATCAAATGTGGCTTTTGAAATAAAATGTGGCTTTTGAAAATATGGCTTTCTTTTGATATAAGTATGTAATGACTTTTGAATTAAATGTGGCTTTTGTTGAATAAAGTGGCTTTTGGAAATAAAATGTGGGACTGGAAATCATGTGGCTCTTGGCAGAAAATGTTGTTGGTTTGGGAAATGTGGCTTTTTGAAATAATAATGTGGCCTTTTTTAGGTGTTGTCTTTTGAAATAATAATGTGTTCTTTGAAAATAAATTGTGGGCTTTTGACTGTGGCTTTTGAGGTGAGGCTTTTGAAATAATATGGCGTTTGAAATGCGACTTTTGAAAATAATCCTGGCTTTTGAAATTAAATGTTGTTTTTTGAGGTGATGCTTTGAAAACTAATAGTTGGCTTTTGAAATAAATGTGGTTTGTAAAATAATGGGGCTTTTTGAATAATGTGGCTTTTGAAATGTGGCTCTCGAAATAAAAATGATGGGGCTATTGAAATAAATGTTCAACTTTTTGGAAATAAGGTGGCTTGGTAAAAGTGGTGGCTCTGAAATAATAAATGTGTCTTTTGAGGTGTGGCTTTTGTGCTGTGGCTGAAAATTAATGTGTTTTTTAATGTGTGTTTGGAAAGTTGGGCTTTTGAATTAATTGTGTGCTGTGAAAGTGGCTTTTGAAATAATCGTGGCTTTTGAATTAAACCATCACACTTGAAAATAAAAAATTGTGGCTTTGAAAATAATGTGGGCTTGCAAACAAATGTGGATTTTGAAAAGAAATGTGGGCTTTTAAAAAAAAATCGTTAGCTTTTGCAATGTGGCCTTTTTGAATATAAATGTAGCATTTTTAATAAGGTGGCTTGTGTGTTTGGCTTTGAAATAAATGTGGCTTTTGAAATAACATGTGGTTTTTGAAATGAATATGGCTTTTCTTAATGTGGGCTTTTTAAAATAAAATTAAGATTTTGAATTGTAGCTTTTTTGAAATAAATGTTGCTTTTGCAATTGTGGCTTTTTAAAATAAAATGTTAGCTTTTTGAAATGTTGCTTTTGAAAGAAGTTGGTTTTTGAAAGGTGGGCTTTTGCAATATGGCTTTTGAAAAAATAAATGAAGCTTTTGAAATGTCGCTTTTGAAAATAAGTGGTTTTTGAAATTGTGGCTTTTTGAAAATATAAATGTGGCTTTGGGAAATTAAATTGGATTTTGATTTGTTTGATTGTTGAAAAAAACAAGTGTTTTTTGAAATAAATGTGCTTTGAAAGGTGGCTTTTGAAAGAAAGAAGTGGTTTAGGGAAAAATATGACTTTTGGAAAAAAATGAATATATGGCTTTTGAATTTAAAATGTGGCTTTTTGAGGTGTGTCTTTTGAGGAGTGTCTTTTGAAATAAATGTCGCTTTTAAAATAATCCTGGCTTTTGAAATACTGTGGCTTTTGAAGTAAATATGTGGCGTTGGAAATAAAATGTGGCCTTTTGCAATAATGTTAGCTGTTCGATTCAAATTCAAATTTCAATTCAAACTTTGATTGCCATTGTACTGATAACAAGTATTTGGTTACAACGGAATGTAGTTTTTGTGGGGACTGAAAACGAAGTGGACAGGGCATTTACAGCGTTGATGAATTACAGAAATTAAGATGTGGAAATCTATCGGCGCGGGGACTTCTGAGTTCAGCAGAGCGATGGTGTTGTTTTAACGAAGTACGCCTCCATCCTGCTGGTGGCGGGGACATGAGGTCCTGTACCGCCTCCGATGGGTTAGGAGGGAAATACAGTCCATGGGATAGGGGGGAGGGGTCCTTGATGATCTTTCCCAGCCCGACTCAGGACACCGTTTTCGGTGGTGGGTGGGAGGGGCCCAATTCCATGATAGGGAGGCAAGGGCACCGATGATGTGCTGGGCGGTTTTTAACCCAACCCATTGTAGTGCCCTTCCTGTCTGCATGGTTGCACAGCTGTTACCATACCGTTTTAAAGAGGTGGGTCAGGATGCTTTTTTTTCAATGGATGCTGCAAGGCGGTTAGAAAGTTGGTCAGGATTTTTTTTTCGGGGTGGAAAGTGGCCTTTTTGGAGATACTCAGGAAGTAAAGGCGCTGCTGGCGCCTTTTTGATCAGCTTGGAGGTGTTGAGGGACCCGGACAGAATCCTCCAAGATGTGTACTCCCGAGGAATTTGTAGTTGGGAGACCCTCTCCACCTCAGTCCCGTTGTATCTGGATGGGGGTGTGCCTGCCCCCTATGATCTTCCTGAAGTCGACAATGATATCCTTTGTGTTCTGGGAGTTGAGGACGAGGTTATTATTCGGGCACACCAGGTTGTCAGGTGCTGGACCTCCTCCCTGTAGGCTTTGACTCATCGTTATCGATGATCAGACCTTACCACCGTGTGGTGTCGTCGGCAAATTTTATGATGGCGTTGGAGCCAATACTTAGGGATGCAGTCATGGGTGAAGAGGGGAGTAGAGAGAGAGGGCTGAGCACACAGCCCTGTGGCACGCCAGTGTTCAGTGTTATAGTGGTGGGGAGGTTGTGGTTGTGATCCTAACAGACTGGACTGTGGTCTGTTAGCGAGGAAGTCCATTATCCAGTTTGCAGAGGGAAGTTGAGATGCCAAGACCGCTGAGTTTGGTGATCAAGCTAGCGGGTATGACAGTTTGTTAAAGGCGGAGCTGAAGTCAATGAACAGCAACCTGATGTAGGTGTTATTACTGTCCAGGTGGGGTCAGGGCAGAGTGTAGGGCCGCCGATATGGCGTCCTTCTGTTGACCTGTTGACCGGTAGGCAAACTGATGGGGGTACAGTGGGGTGGAGGCTGTAGCCAAGGTGGCTATGACAGGGGTGAGTGCCTGATGGTAGGGACCGGTAGGCCAAATGGGGGTAACTGATGGGGGTACAGTGTGGGTGGGAGGGCTGGCTTTGAGGTGAGCCAAGATCAAACTCGCTCGAAGCACTTGGCTATGGACAGGGGTGAGTGCCACTGGCCGGTAAATTGTTGAGACTCCCTGTCGCTGAATGTTTGGGCACTGGCACATGGTAGATGTCTTGAGGCAAGTGCGGACGACACCTGGGCCAGTGACAGATTGAAAATGTCAGTGAGGACCGGGGATAGTTGTCCAGCAACATGCCCTGAGCACCCGCCCGGGATGCCATCGGGGCCGGCAGCTTTGTGCATTCATTCACCTTGTTCAGTGCATCTTGTACAGCAGAGGTGGAGAGAGGGGCTTGAGGGGTTGTTCACGGGGGGGTAAGAGAGGAGCAACTTTGATGGCTGGAGTTTTGTTTGTCCCGGTTCAAAGCGGGCGTAGAAATGGTTTAGCTCGTCAGGAAGGGAGGCATTGTCTGGGGGGGGGGGTGTTGACTTTATGGTAATCGGCATAAATGGATTTTTATTCCTTGCCACATGCGCCTCGAGGGGTCAAAGTTGTTTCGGAAAAATGCTCCTCGATCCGCCGTTTGTGATTGAATTTAGCATTTCCTGATTCCCTTTTTTTCAGATTTGGCCCTGGATGTGAGCTGTATCCTCAGCGACGCCAGATTTAAAAGCGGCGTCCCGAGCCTTCAGCAGGAGTTTGACTCCCCCCTGCTCATCCACACGGCTTCTGGTTAGGGGGTAGGTCGTTATCTCTTTGTGGGATAGTGACGTTGTCCGTGCAGAATTTATATAGTTCCAGAACGGTCGAAAGAAAATGCGGCTTTTGAAATAAATGTGGCTTTTGTAATAAAAATAAATGTGGATTTTATAGTATGTGGCTTTTGAAGTAAATGTGGGCTTTGAAATAATCCTGGCTTTTGAAATAAATGTGGCTTTTTGAGGTGTGGCTTTTGAAGTAATAGTGGCGTTTGAAATAAATGGTGGCTTTTTTGAAATCAGTGGTGGTTTTGAAATTTGTTCTTTTTTAAATGATGTGGCTTTTGAAAAAAAATGGCAAGGCAGCTTTTGAAATAAATGTAGCTTTTGAAAGAAATGTGGCTTTTGAAAGAAATGTGACTTGAAATAAATGTTTCTTTTGAAATATATGTGGCTTTTGAAATAAATGTGGCTTTGGAAATAAATGTAACTTTTGAAATAAATGTGGCTTTTGAAATAAATGTGGCTCTTGAAATAAATGTGGCTTTTGAGGTGTTGCTTTTGTGCTGCGGCTTGAATTAAATGTGTTTTTGAGGTGTGGACTTTGGAATATATTTGTTTTTTGAAATAAATGTGGCTTTTGCAATGTGGCTTTGGAAATAAATGTAACTTTTGACATGTTGCTTTTGAAATGTGGCTTTTGAAATAAATGTAGCTTTTGAAATGTGGCTTTTGAAATGCAGCTTTTGAAAGAAGTGGTTTTAGAAATGTGGCCATTGAAATGAATGTGGCTTTTGATATGAATGTGGCTTTTGAACTAATGTTTCTTTTGAAAAAAATGCACCTTTTGAAATAAATGTGGCTTTTGAAGTGTCTTTTCAGGTGTGGCTTTTGAAGTGTCTTTTCAGGTGTGGCTTTTGAGGTGTAGCTTTTGATATAAATGTGGCTTTTGAAATGTGGCTTTTGATATTCTTTTGAAGAGTGACTTTTGAAATAAATGTCGCTTTTGAAATAATCCTGGCTTTTGAAATAAATGTGGCTTTTGAGGTGTGGGCTTTTGAAGTAATTGTGACGTTTTTGAAATAAATGTGGCTTTTGATAAATCTCAGGTGTGGTTTTGAAATTTTGTCGTTTGTAATGTGGCTTTTGAAATTTGTCTTTTGTTAATGTGGCTTTTGAAATAAATGCAGCTTTTGAAATATAAATGTGGCTTTCAAAGTAAATGTAGGGCTTTGGAAAATAAATCCTGGCATTTTGAAAAAATAAATGTGGCTTTTGATGATGTGGCTTTTGAAATGATAGGGCGTTTGAAATAAATGTGGCTTTGAAATCAGTGTGGTTTTGAAATTTGTCTTTTGAAACGAATGTGGCTTTTGAAATGTGACTTGAAAAATGCAGCTTTTGAAAAATGCGGCTGCTTTTGAAATTGGGGCGGTTGAAATGTGTCTTTTGAAAGAAATGTGGCTTTCGAAAATACCTTATAAACATATATACCATATGATAACAATTACAAGCCGGTTAATGGCCCTCTCTGGCCCTTCCAGTCCGTGGCCCCATTTGCTTTCCCCTAGTCCCAGCTACCTGCACTCAGACCATACCCCTCCATGTTCCCGGTCACCGGTCCATAAATTTTCCTATCCACTTTTTCTCTTAATATTAAAAATCGTTCCCTTTCCTCCACCACTTCGCTGAGAAAAAGCTCATTCCACACAGCCACCACCATCGGTGGTGAGTATAGAAGTTTCCCCCCACCACGCATCGGGTTACCCCGAAACTTCTTGTTCCCTTTAATTCTCCTTATCATGCCCTCTTGTTTGTATCTTTCCATACCTCGATATGGGAAAAAAAAACGTATCCACGTATTAAGTTCTATACCTTTTCAGCTTTTTAAAGACCTCAATCAAATGGTCCCCCCTGAAACCTTTTCTGCGCTCCAAAGAATAAAGGTCCTAAACTTGTTCAAACCTTTTCTCTTTGTAACATAGTTGCTGGGAACCCTGGCAACATTCTAGTAAATCTCCTCTGTTTACTCTCTCATTTGTTGACAATCCTTCCTATAAACTAGGCGACTAAAATTGTATACCCATACTCCAGAATTAGGGTTAACCAATGCCTGTACCAATTTTTGAACATTATCTGTAAGTCCTATATTTTGGCTTCTGATTTATAAAGGCCAGCACACAAAGGCTTTTCTTTACCACCCTATCTCTTGCGTCCACCTTCAGGGAAAAACTGATAGCCGGCAGGTTATTCTAGATAGGTACTCCTCTGGTGTTCCACCAGCATTCTCATGGTCCCCTACCATTACCCCATGTACGTCCGTTTTGATAAGTCCTCCTGCCAAGATGTAGCACTTCTCTCCCTAACAGCATTAAACTCCATCTGCCATCTTTCAGCCCCACTTTTCCAAATGGCCCAAATCTCCTCTGTAGGACTTTGAAAAAAAATTACTTCATTAATCCCCACCCCACTGGTCCCCGCTTCCAACCTGACAAACAAGCCTGGGACAAAATCATTTTGGCTTTTGAAAAAATATGTGGGTTTTTGAAAATTATGTTGTGGCATTAGATATAAATGTGGCTTTTTGAATAAATGTGGCTTTTGAATTAAATGTGGCTTGAAATAAATTGTGGCTTTTGGGGAGGTGTTGTTTTGTGCTGCGGCTTGAAATAAATGTGGTTTTTTTTGAATGCGGGCTTTTGGAAATGTCGCTTTTGAAATGTGGCATTTTGATATGTGGATTTTGGAATGAATGTGGCTTTTGTAATGAATGTGGCTTTTGAAAATAAATTTTGCTTTGATATAAATGGGCTTTTGAGGTGTGGCTTTTGAGGTGTGGCTTTTGATGTGTGGCGTTTCAGGTGTGACTTGAAATGAACCTGGCATTTGAATTAAATGTGGCTTTTGAGGTGTGGCTTTTGACAATAATAGTGGATTTTGAATAAATGTGTATTTTGAAATCAATGTGACTTTTGAAATAAATGTGGCTTGAAATAAATTTGGCTCTTGAAAGAAATGTCTGAAATGTAGCTTTTGAAATAAATGTCGCTCTTGAAATAAATGTGGCTTTTGAGGTGTGGCTTTTGTGCTGTGGCTTGAAATTAAATTGATTTTTTAAATGTGGCTTTTGAAATGAGGCTTTTGAAATAAACATAGCATTTGAAATAAATGTGGCTTTTGAAAGTAATGTGGCTTGTGAAATGTGGTTTTTGAAAGAAATGTGGCTTTTGAAATAATTCTAGCTTTTGAAATGTGGCTTTTGAAATAAATGTAACTTTTGAAATGTTGGTTTTTGAAAGGTGGCATTTGAAATGTGGCTTTTGATGTTTGGCTTTTGAAATAAATGTGGCTTTTGAGGTGTTGATTTTGAAATAAATGTGCATTTTGAAATAAATATGGCTTTTGCAATGTGGCTTTTGAAATGTGGATCAGGAAAGAAATGAGGTATTTGAAATAAATGTGGCTTTTGAAATAAATGTGGCTTTTGAAATAAATGTGGCTTTTGAAATAAATGTGGCCTGGAATCAATGTGGCTCTTGAAAGAAATGCGGTGTTTGAAATGTGGCTTTTGAAATAAATGTGGCTTTTGAAATAAATGTGGCTTTTGAGGTGTGGCTTTTGTGCTGTGGCTTGAAATATATGTGACTTGAAATGTGGCTTTGGAAATATGGCTTGAAATGTGGCTTTTTAAATGAGTGTGGCTTTTGAAATAATTGCGGCTGTTGAGATAAATGTGGCGTTTGAGATGCCTTATGAAATAAATGTGGCTTTTGAAATGTGGCTTTTGAGGTGTGGCTTTCGAAATAAATGTGGCTTTTGAAATAAACCTGGCTTTCGAAATAAATGCTTCTTTGGAGTTGCAGCTTGAAATAATAGTGCTTGTGAAATCAATGTGGTTTTTAAAATAAATGTGGCTTTTGAAATGTGGCTTTTGATATAAGTATGACTTTTGAAATAAATGTGGCTTTTGAAATAAATGTGGCTTTTGAGGTGTCTTTTGAAATAAATGTGGCTTTTGAAATGTGGCTTTTGAGGTGAGGCTTTCGAAATAAATATGGCTTTTGAAATGCGACTTTTGAAATAAACCAGGCTTTTGAATTAAATGTGGTTTTTGAGGTGATGCTTTTGAAATAATAGTGGCTTTTGAAATAAATGTGGTTTTGTAATCAATGTGGCTTTTGAAATAAATATGGCTTTTGAAATGTGGCTCTCGAAATAAATGTGGCTATTGAAATAAATGGTGCTTTTGAAATAAATGTGGCTTGGAATAAATGTGGCTCTTGAAATAAATGTGTATTTTGAGGTGTGGGTTTTGTGCTGTGGCTTGAAATTAATGTGTTTTTTTAATGTGTTGTTTGAAATGTGGCTTTTGAAATAAATGTGGCTGTTGAAATGTGGCTTTTGAAATAAATGTGGCTGTTGAAATGTGGCTTGTGAAATAAACGTGGCTTTTGAAATAAACATCACACTTGAAATAAATGTGGCTTTTGAAAATAATGTGCCTTGCGAAATGGGGCTTTTGAAAGAAATGTGGCTTTTGAAATAAATGTAGCTTTTAAAATGTGACCTTTGAAATAAATGTAGCATTGTGGCTTTTGAGGTTTGGCTTCTGAAATAAATGTGGCTTTTGAAATAAATGTGGCTTTTCAAATGAATATGGCTTTTCTAATGTGGCCTTTGAAATAAATGAAGCTCTTGAAATGTAGCTTTTGAAATAAATGTTGCTTTTGAAATGTGGTTTTTGAAAGAAGTGTTTTTTCAAATGTGGCTATTGAAATAAATGTTGCTTTAGAAATAAATATAGCTTTTGAAATGTGGCTTTTGAAAGAAGTGGTTTTTAAAATGTGGCTATTGAAATAAATGTTGCTTTTGAAATAAATGAGGCTTTTGAGGTTTTGTTTTTGAAATAAATGTGGATTTTGCAATGTGGCTTTTGAAATACATTTAACTTTTGACATGTTGCCTTTGCAATGTCGCTTTTGAAATAAATGTAGCTTTTGAAATGTGGCTTTTGAAATAAATGTAGCTTTTGAAATAAATGTGGCTCTTGAAATAAATATGGCTTTTGAGGTGTGACTTTTGTGCTGTGGCTTGAAATTAAAGAATTTTTTTAATGTGGCTTTTGAAATAAATGTGGCTGTTGAAATGTGGCTTTTGAAATAAACGTGGCTTTTGAAATAAACATCACACTTGAAATAAATGTGGCTTTTGAAAATAATGTGGCTTTTGAAATGTGGCTTTTGAAAGAAATGTGGCTTTTGAAATAAATGTACCTTTTGAAATGTGGCTTTTGAAATAAATGTATCATTTTAAAGGCGGCTTTTGAGGTTTGTGTAGATGGTTTATATGCAACCAATAATATAGTTACCTCACTCCCATTAACCCCGCCCAGTTAACATCAATCATAACGCCTTCCCCTCAGTAGGAAAATGTAGCCGGTGCTTGAAGGTGTATGTAATACCCAGTGCTATCATTAAAAGATGTTGCACACTTAAGAGCTTGTAAAGTTTTCATTTACATGGTGTCAGAAGTGGGATACGAACCCACGCCTCCAACTGGTTCGAAGTGGATTTGCTGACATCCCTCACGTCGGAGATGGTGATCCGCAAGCTGCGGAAACACTTCTCCACTTTTGGGACCCCGGTCAGGCTGCAGACTGACAACGGCAGGCAGTTTACAAGCCGAGAATTCAAAAGCTTTGCCGACAAGTGGAACTTCGTGCATTTCACCAGCAGCCCAGAGTACCCACAGAGCAACGGCCTTGCAGAACGGGCCGTCCGCAGCGCCAAGCTTCTGATGGAACAGGCGCGACTATCCAATTCTGATTTGTATTTGGATCTCCTGAACCTCAGGAATGTTTCCAGGGATCCGGCCATGGTCACCTGCTCAGCGTCTGATGTCCAGAACTACCAGATCTTACCGTCCCGATTGCCCCAGCGCCAGCTAAAAACCTCGGGTGCTGGAGCCCGCCTCCGTGCAGAGGCGAATTCAAGAAAAACATGACAGCCAGCGGCGTTCCCACGATCGGTCGTGCAGACCACTCGATCCTCTGTTGCCCGGACAGGTTGTTCGATTGCAGACCGCCAGTGGTCACTACCGTCTGGCCACCGTGGTTGGGGTGGCCGACTCACCTCGTTCGTATCTGGTCGACTGTGAGGATTCCATCTACCGAAGAATCCGACAACACCTGCTTGCGGTTAATGAGCCACAGTCGCAGCCCCCTGGGCCCTATGCCCCACCACTCTCCTATCAGCAGCCGGCTGCCGCCCCGGCTGGTGTTCCCTGCATGCCTCGGTCCCCGTTGCGGGCGCCTCGTTCCCCTCTGCGCGGGTCCCCTGTTGCCGATCGCGGTTCTCCCTCTCCTGTTTCTCCCACCCCAATGCCCTTCCCTGGTTCCCCGGCTGCCTTGCGTCCTCCTGCTTCTTCTGCTCTTTCGGGGGGAGGGGGAGACATCCGTACGCGCTCGGGCAGGATCAGTAAGCCGCCTGTTCGCTACGGCGATTTCGTTTAATTCTGCTGTTTAATTCTGTTGTCGTGACAACAATCTGTTTTTTGATTTCTAAGGGGAAGGATGTAGATGGTTTATATGCAACCAATAATATAGTTACCTCACTCCCATTAACCCCGCCCAGTTAACATCAATCATAACGCCTTCCCCTCAGTAGGAAAATGTAGCCGGTGCTTGAAGGTGTATGTAATACCCAGTGCTATCATTAAAAGATGTTGCACACTTAAGAGCTTGTAAAGTTTTCATTTACAGTTTGGCTTTTGAAATAAATGTGGCTTTTAAATAAATGTAGCTTTTGAAAGAAGTGGTTTTTGAAATGTGGCTTTTGAGGTGTTGCTTTTGAAATAATATTGGCTTTGGAAATAAATGTGACTTTTTAAATCAATGTGGCTTATGAAATAAATGAAGCTTTTGAAATGTGGCTTTTGAAATACATGTAGCTTTTGAAATGTGGCTTTTGAAAGAAGTTTTGTTTCAAATGTGGCTATTGAAATAAATGTTGCTTTAGAAATAAATGTAGCTTTTGAAATGTGGCTTTTGAAAGAAGTGGTTTTTAAAATGTGGCTATTGAAATAAATGTTGCTTTTGAAATAAATGAGGCTTTTGAGGTGTTAATTTTGAAATTTTGAAATGTGGCTTTTGAAATAAATGTAGCTTTTGAAATGTGGCTTTTGAAATAAATGTAGCTTTTGAAATAAATGTGGCTCTTGAAATAAATATGGCTTTTGAGGTGTGACTTTTGTGCTGTGGCTTGAAATTAAAGAATTTTTTTAATGTGGCTTTTGAAATGTGGCTTTTGAAATAAATGTGGCTGTTGGACAGGTAGGCAAACTGATGGGGGTCCAGTGTGGGTGGGAGGCTGGCTTTGAGGTGAGCCAAGATCAACCGCTCGAAGCACTTGGCTATGACAGGGGTGAGTGCCACTGGCCGGAAATCGTTGGGACTCCCTGTCGCTGAATGTTTGGGCACTGGCACAATGGTAGATGTCTTGAGGCAAGTGCGGACGACACCCTGGGCCAGTGACAGATTGAAAATGTCAGTGAGGACCGGGGATAGTTGTCCAGCACATGCCCTGAGCACCCGCCCGGGGATGCCATCGGGGCCGGCAGCTTTGTGCTCATTCACCTTGATCAGTGCATCTTGTACAGCAGAGGTGGAGAGACTGAGGGGTTGTTCACGCGGGGGTGGAGCAACTTTGATGGCTGGAGTTTTGTTGTCCCGGTCAAAGCGGGTGTAGAAATGGTTTAGCTCGTCAGGAAGGGAGGCATTGTCTGGGGGGGGGGGGGTGTTGACTTTTGGTAATCGGCAATGGATTTATTCCTTGCCACATGCGCCTGGGGTCAGAGTTGTTTCTGAAATGCTCCTCGATCCACCGTTTGTGATTGAGTTTAGCATTCCTGATTCCCTTTTTCAGATTGACCATGGATGAGCTGTATCCCTCAGCGACGCCATATTTAAAAGCGGCGTCCCGAGCCTTCAGCAGGAGTCTGACGTCCCTGCTCATCCACGGCTTCTGGTTAGGGTAGGTCTTTATCTCTTTGTGGATAGTGACGTTGTCCGTGCAGAATTTTATTTAGTCCAGAACAGTTGAAAGAAATGCGGCTTTTGAAATAAATGTGGCTTTTGAAATAAATGTGGCTTTTGAAATATATGTGGCTTTTGAAGTAAATGTGGCTTTGGAAATAATCCTGGCTTTTGAAATAAATGTGGCTTTTGAGGTGTGGCTTTTGAAGTAATAGTGGCATTTGAAATAAATGTGGCTTTTGAAATCAGTGTGGTTTTGAAATTTGTCTTTGAAATGAATGTGGCTTTTGAAGAAAATGCATCTTTTGAAATAAATGTAGCTTTTGAAAGAAATGTGGCTTTTGAAAGAAATGTGACTTGAAATAAATGTTTCTTTTGAAATATATGTGGCTTTTGAAATAAATGTGGCTTTGGAAATAAATGTGGCTTTCGAAATAAATTTGGCTTTTGAAATAAATGTGGCTCTTGAAATAAATGTGGCTTTTGAGGTGTTGCTATTGTGCTGCGGCTTGAATTAAATGTGGTTTTGAGGTGTTGACTTTGGAATATATTTGTTTTTTGAAATAAATGTGGCTTTTGCAATGTGGCTTTGAAAATAAATGTAACTTTTGACATGCTGCTTTTGAAATGTGGCTATTGAAATTAATGTAGCTTTTGAGATGTGGCTTTTGAAATGCAGCTTTTGAAAGAAGTGGTTTTAGAAATGTGGCCATTGAAATGAATGTAGCTTTTGATATGAATGTGGCTTTTGAACTAATGTTTCTTTTGAAAAAATGCACCTTTTGAAATAAATGTGGCTTTTGAAGTGTCTTTTCAGGTGTGGCTTTTGAGGTGTAGCTTTTGATATAAATGTGGCTTTTGAAATGTGGCTTTAGAAGAGTGACATTTGAAATAAATGTCGCTTTTGAGATAATCCTGGCTTTTGAAATAAATGTGGCTTTTGAGGTGTGGCTTTTGAAGTAATTGTGACGTTTGAAATAAATGTGGCTTTTGAAATCATTGTGGTTTTGAAATTTGTCTTTTGTAATGTGGCTTTTGAAATTTGTCTTTTGTAATGTGGCTTTTGAATTAAATGCAGCTTTTGAAATAAATGTGGCTTTGAAAGAAATGTGGCTTTGGAAATAATCCTGGCTTTTGAAATAAATGTGGCTTTTGAGATGAGGCTTTTGAAATGATAGCGGCGTTTGAAATAAATGTGGCTTTTGAAATCAGTGTGGTTTTGAAATTTGTCTTTTGAAACGAATGTGGCTTTTGAAATGTGACTTGAAAAAAATGCAGCTTTTGAAATAAATGCGGCTTTTGAAAGAAATGTGTCTTTTGAAATAAATGTGGGTTTTGAAATAAATGTGGCTTGAAATAAATGTGGCTTTTGAAATTAACGTAGCTTTTGAGATGTGGCTTTTGAAATGCAGCTTTTGAAAGAAGTGGTTTTAGAAATGTGGCCATTGAAATGAATGTGGCTTTTGATATGAATGTGGCTTTTGAACTAATGTTTCTTTTGAAAAAATGCACCTTTTGAAATAAATGTGGCTTTTGAAGTGTCTTTTCAGGTGTGGCTTTTGAGGTGTAGCTTTTGATATAAATGTGGCTTTTGAAATGTGGCTTTAGAAGAGTGACATTTGAAATAAATGTCGCTTTTGAGATAATCCTGGCTTTTGAAATAAATGTGGCTTTTGAGGTGTGGCTTTTGAAGTAATTGTGACGTTTGAAATAAATGTGGCTTTTGAAATCAGTGTGGTTTTGAAATTTGTCTTTTGTAATGTGGCTTTTGAAATTTGTCTTTTGTAATGTGGCTTTTGAAATAAATGCAGCTTTTGAAATAAATGTGGCTTTGAAAGAAATGTGGCTTTGGAAATAATCCTGGCTTTTGAAATAAATGTGGCTTTTGAGATGAGGCTTTTGAAATGATAGCGGCGTTTGAAATAAATGTGGCTTTTGAAATCAGTGTGGTTTTGAAATTTGTCTTTTGAAACGAATGTGGCTTTTGAAATGTGACTTGAAAAAAATGCAGCTTTTGAAATAAATGCGGCTTTTGAAAGAAATGTGTCTTTTGAAATAAATGTGGCTTTTGAAATAAATGTGGCTTGAAATAAATGTGGCTTTTGAGGTGTTGTTTTGTGCTGCGGCTTGAAATAAATGTGGTTTTTGAAATGTGGCTTTTGAAATGTCGCTTTTGAAATGTGGCGTTTGATATGTGGCTTTTGAAATGAATGTGGCTTTTGAAATGAATGTGGCTTTTGAAATAAATGCTGCTTTTGAAATAAATGTGGCTTTTGAGGTGTGGCTTTTGAGGTGTGGCTTTTGAGGTGTGGCTTTTGATGTGTGGCGTTTGACGTGTGACTTGAAATAAACCTGGTATTTGAATTAAATGTGGCTTTTGAGGTGTGGCTTTTGAAATAATAGTGGATTTTGAAATAAATGTGGATTTTGAAATCAATGTGACTTTTGAAATAAATGTGGCTTGAAATAAATTTGGCTCTTGAAAGAAATGTCTTGTTTGAAATGTAGCTTTTGAAATAAATGTCGCTCTTTAAATAAATGTGGCTTTTGAGGTGTGGCTTTTGTGCTGTGGCTTGAAATTAAATTGATTTTTTAAATTTGGCTTTTGAAATGAGGCTTTTGAAATAAACATCGCATTTGAAATAAATGTGGCTTTTGAAAATAATGTGGCTTGTGAAATGTGGGTTTTGAAAGAAATGTGGCTTTTGAAATAATTGTAGCTTTTGAAATGTGGCTTTTGAAATAAATGTAACTTTTGAAATGTTGGTTTTTGAAAGAAATGAGGCATTTGAAATGTGGCTTTTGATGTTTGGCTTTTGAAATAAATGTGGCTGTTGAGGTGTTGATTTTGAAATAAATGTGCATTTTGAAATAAATATGGCTTTTGCAATGTGGCTTTTGAAACGTGGATCAGGAAATAAATGAGATATTTGAAATAAATGTGGCTTTTGAAATAAATGTGGCTTGTGCAATGTGGCTTTTGAAATAAATGTGGCCTGGAATCAATGTGGCTCTTGAAAGAAATGCGGTGTTTGAAATGTGGCTTTTGAAATAAATGTGGCTTATGAAATAAATGTGGCTTTTGAGGTGTGGCTTTTGTGCTGTGGCTTGAAATATATGTGACTTGAAATGTGGCTTTGGAAATATGGCGTTTGAAATGTGGCTTTTTAAATGAGTGTGGCTTTTGAAATAATTGCGGCTGTTGAGATAAATGTGGCATTTGAGATGCCTTATGAAATAAATGTCGCTTTTGAAATGTGGCTTTTGAGGTGTGGCTTTTGAAATAAATGTGGCTTTTGAAATAAACCTGGCTTTCGAAATAAATGCTTCTTTGGAGTTGCGGCTTGAAATAATAGTGCTTGTGAAATCAATGTGGCTTTTGAAATGTGGCTTTTGATATAAGTATGACTTTTGAAATAAATGTGGCTTTTGAAATAAAAGTGGCTTTTGAAATAAATGTGGCCTGGAATCAATGTGGCTCTTGGAAGAAATGTGTTGTTTGAAATGTGGCTTTTGAAATCAATGTGGCTTTTGAGGTGTGTCTTTTGAAATAAATGTGGCTTTTGAAATGTGGCTTTAGAGGTGAGGCTTTCGAAATAAATATGGCTTTTGAAATGCGACTTTTGAAATAAACCTGGCTTTTGAATTAAATGTGGTTTTTGAGGTGATGCTTTTTAAATAATAGTGGCTTTTGAAATAAATGTGGTTTTGTAATCAATGTGGCTTTTGAAATAAATGTGGCTTTTCAAATGTGGCTCTCGAAATAAATGTGGCTATTGAAATAAATGTCGCTTTTGAAATAAATGTGGCTTGGAATAAATGTGGCTCTTGAAATAAATGTGTCTTTTGAGGTGTGGCTTTTGTGCTGTGGCTTGAAATTAATGTGTTTTTTTAATGTGTTGTTTGAAACGTGGCTTTTGAAATAAATGTGGCTGTTGAAATGTGGCTTTTGAAATAAATGTGGCTGTTGAAATGTGGCTTTTGAAATAAATGTGGCTGTTGAAATGTGGCTTTTGAAATAAACGTGGCTTTTGAAATAAACATCGCACTTGAAATAAATGTGGCTTTTGAAAATAATGTGGCTTGCGAAATGGGGCTTTTGAAAGAAATGTGGCTTTTAAAATGTGACCTTTGAAATAAATGTAGCATTTTAAATGTGGCTTTTGAGGTTAGGCTTTTGAAATAAATGTGGCTTTTGAAATCAGTGTGGTTTTGAAATTTGTCTTTGAAATGAATGTGGCTTTTGAAAAAAATGCATCTTTTGAAATAAATGTAGCTTTTGAAAGAAATGTGGCTTTTGAAAGAAATGTGACTTGAAATAAATGTTTCTTTTGAAATATATGTGGCTTTTGAAATAAATGTGGCTTTTGAAATAAATGTGGCTTTTGAAATGAATGTGGCTTTTGAAATAAATGTGGCTCTTGAAATAAATGTGGCTTTTGAGGTGTTGCTTCTGTGCTGCGGCTTGAATTAAATGTGTTTTTGAGGTGTTGACTTTGGAATATATTTGTTTTTGAAATACATGTGGCTTTTGCAATGTGGCTTTGGAAATAAATGTAACTTTTGACATGTTGCTTTTGAAATGTGGCTTTTGAAATAAATGTAGCTTTTGAAATGTGGCTTTTGAAATGCAGCTTTTGAAAGAAGTGGTTTTCGAAATGTGGCCATTGAAATGAATGTGGCTTTTGATATGAATGTGGCTTTTGAACTAATGTTTCTTTTGAAAAAATGTACCTTTTGAAATAAATGTGGCTTTTGAAGTGTCTTTTCAGGTGTGGCTTTTGAGGTGTAGCTTTTGATATACATGTGACTTTTGAAATGTGACTTTTGAAGAGTGACTTTTGAAATAAATGTCGCTTTTGAAATAATCCTGGCTTTTGAAATAGATGTGGCTTTGAGGTGTGGCTTTTGAAGTAATTGAGACGTTTGAAATAAATGTGGCTTTTGAAATCAGTGTGGTTTTGACATTTGTCTTTTGTAATGTGGCATTTGAAATGTGGCTTTGGTGTTTGGCTTTTGAAATAAATGTGCATTTTGAAATGAATATGGCTTTTGCAATGTGGCTTTTGAAATGTGGATCTGGAAATAAATGTGGCTTTTGAAATAAATGTGGCTTTTGAAAAAAATGTGGCTTTTGAGATAAATGTGACGTTTGAGATGCCCTATGAAATAAATGTGGCTTTTGAAATGTGACTTTTGAGGTGTGGCTTTTGAAATAAATGTGGCTTTTGAAATTAACCTGGCTTTCGAAATAAATGCTTCTTTGGAATTGCGGCTTGAAATAATAGTGCTTGTGAAATCAATGTGGCTTTTGAAATAAATGTGGCTTTTGAAATGTGGCTTTTGATATAAGTATGACTTTTGAAATAAATGTGGCTTTTGAAATAAAAGTGCCTTTTGAAATAAATGTGGCATTTGAAATGTGGCTCTCGAAATAAATGTGGCTATTGAAATAAATGTCGCTTTTGAAATAAATGTGGCTTGGAATAAATTTGGCTATTGAAATAAATGTGTCTTTTGAGGTGAGGCTTTTATGCTGTAGCTTGAAATTAATGTGTTTTTTTAATGTGTTGTTTGAAATGTGGCTTTTGAAATAAACGTGGCTTTTGAAATAAACATCACACTTGAAATAAATGTGGCTTTTGAAAATAATGTGGCTTGCGAAATGTGGCTTTTGAAAGAAATGTGGCTTTTGAAATAAATGTAGCTTTTGAAATAAATGTAGCATTTTAAATGTGGCTTTTGAGGTTTGGCTTTTGAAATAAATGTGGCTTTTGAAATAAATGTGGCTTTTGAAATGAATATGGCTTTTGAAATAAATGTGGCTTTTGAAATGAATATGGCTTTTCTAATGTAGCGTTTGAAATAAATGTTGCTTTTGCAATGTGGCTTTTAAAATAAATGTAGCTTTTGAAATGTGGCTTTTGAAAGAAGTGGTTTTTGAAATGTGGCTTTTGCAATTTGGCTTTTGAAATAAATGAAGCTTTTGAAATGTAGCTTTTGAAAGAAGTGGTTTTTGAAATGTGGCTTTTGAAATAAATGTGGCCTTGGAAATAAATTAGGCTTTTGAGTGTTAATTTTGAAAAACAATTGTTTTTTGAAATAAATGTGGCTTTTGCAATGTGGCTTTTAAAATGTAACTTTTGACATTAAATGTAACTTTTGACATGTTGCTTCTGAAATGTGGCTTTTGAAATAAATGTAGCTTTTGAAATGTGGCTTTTGAAATAAATGTAGCTTTTGAAATGTGGCTTTTGAAAGAAGTGTTTTTTCAAATGTGGCTATTGAAATAAATGTTACTTTAGAAATAAATGTAGCTTTTGAAATGTGGCTATTGAAATAAATGTTGCTTTTGAAATAAATGAGGCTTTTTGAGGTGTTGATTTTGAAATAAATTTGTTTTTGAAATAAATGTGGCTTGTGCAATGTGGCTTTTGAAACAAATGTAACTTTTGACATGTTGCCTTTGAAATGTGGCTTTTGAAATGATGCTTTTGAAATGTGGCTTTTGAAATAAATGTAGCTTTTGAAATAAATGTGGCTCTTGAAATAAATGTAGCTTTTGATGTGTGGCTTTTGTGCTGTGGCTTGAAATTAAATAATTTTTTTAATGTGACTTTTGAAATGTGGCTTTTGAAATAAATGTGGCAGTTGAAATGTGGCTTTTGAAATAAACATCACACTTGAAATAAATGTGGCTTTTGAAAATAATGTGGCTTTTGAAATGTTGCTTTTGAAAGAAATGTGGCTTTTGAAATAAATGTAACTTTTGAAATGTGGCTTTTGAAATAAATGTAGCATTTTAAAGGCGGCTTTTGAGGTTTGGCTTCTGAAATAAATGTGGCTTTTGAAATAAATGTGGTTTTTAAATAAATGTAGCTTTTGAAAGAAGTGGTTTTTGAAATGTGGCATTTGAGGTGTTGCTTTGGAAATAATATTGGCTTTGGAAATTAATGTGACTTTTTAAATCAATGTGGCTTATGAAATAAATGAAGCTTTTGAAATGTGGCTTTTGAAGGAAGTGGTTTTTGAAATGTAGCTTTTGCAATATGGCTTTTGAAATAAATTAAGCTTTTGAAATGCAGCTTTTGAAAGAAGTGGTTTTTGAAATGTGGCTTTTGAAATAAATGTGGCTTTGGAAATAAATTAGGCTTTTGAATGTTGATTTTGAAAAACAATTGTTTTTTGAAATAAATGTGGCTTTTGCAATGTGGCTTTTGAATTAAATGTAACTTTTAACGTTGCTTCTGAAATGTGGCTTTTGAAATAAATGCAGCTTTTGAAATGTGGCATTTGAAATAAATGTAGCTTTTGAAATTTGGCTTTTGAAAGAAGTGGTTTTAGAAATATGGCTTTTGAAATGAATATGGCTTTTGAAATAAATGTGGCTAAGGAAATCAGTATGTGTCTTTTGAGGAGTGACTTTTGAAATAAATGTGGCTTTTAAAATAATCCTGGCTTTTGAAATAAATGTGGCTTTTGAGGTGTGGCTTTTGAAGTAATAGTGGCGTTTGAAATAAATGTGGCTTTTGAAATCAGTGTGGTTTTGAAATTTGTCTTCTGTAATGAATGTGGCTTTTGAAATGTGGCTTTTGCAATAAATGTGGCTTTTGAAAGAAATGCGGCTTTTGAAATAAATGTGGCTTATGAAATAAATGTGGCTTTTGAAATATATGTGGTTTTTGAAGTAAATGTGGCTTTCGAAGTAATCCTGGCTTTTGAAATACATGTGGCTTTTGAGGTGTGGCTTTTGAAATAATAGTGGCGTATGAAATAAATGTGGCTTTTGAAATCGGTATGGTTTTGAAATTTGTCTTTTGAAATAAATGTGGCTTTTGAAATAAATGTGGCTCTTGAAATAAATGTGGCATTTGAGGTGTTGCTTTTGTGCTGCGGCTTGAATTAAATGTGTTTTTGAGGTGTTGACTTTGGAATATATTTGTTTTTTGAAATAAATGTGGCTTTGGCAATGTGGCTTTGGAAATAAATGTAACTTTTGACATGTTGCTTTTGAAATGTGGCTTTTGAAATAAATGTAGCTTTTGAAATGTGGCTTTTGAAATGCAGCTTTTGAAAGAAGTGGTTTTAGAAATGTGGCTTTTGATATGAATGTGGCTTTTGAACTAATGTTTCTTTTGAAAAATTGCACCTTTTGAAATAAATGTGGCTTTTGAAGTGTCTTTTCAGGTGTGGCTTTTGAGGTTTAGCTTTTGATATAAATGTGGCTTTTGAAGAGTGACTTGAAATAAATGTCGCTTTTGAAATAATCCTGGCTTTTGAGGTGTGGCTTTTGAAGTAATTGTGACGTTTGAAATAAATGTGGCTTTTGAAATCAGTGTGGTTTTCAAATTTGTCTTTTGTAATATGGCTTTTAAAATTTGTCTTTTGTAATGTGGCTTTTGAAATTATTGCAGCTTTTGAAATAAATGTGGCTTTGAAAGAAATTTGGCTTTGGAAATAATCCTGGCTTTTGAAATAAATGTGGCTTTTGAGATGTGGGTTTTGAAATGATAGCGGCATTTCAAATAAATGTGGCTTTTGAAATCAGTGTGGTTTTGAAATTTGTATTTTGAAACGAATGTGGCTTTTGAAATGTGACTTGAAAAAAATGCAGCTTTTGAAATAAATGCGGCTTTTGAAAGAAATGTGTCTTTTGAAAGAAATGTGGCTTTCGAAATAAATTAGGCTTTTGAAATATATGTGGGTTTTGAAATAAATGTGGTTTGGAAATAAATGTGGCTTTTGAAATAAATGTGGCTTTTGAAATAAATGTGGCTTGAAATAAATGTGGCTTTTGAGGTGTTGTTTCGTGCTGTGGCTTGAAATAAATGTGGTTTTTGAAATGTGGCTTTTGAAATGACGCTTTTGAAATGTGGCGTTTGATATGTGGCTTTTGAAATGTATGTGGCTTTTGAAATGTATGTGGCTTTTGAAATAAATGCTGCTTTTGAAGTAAATGTGGCTTTTGAGGTGTGGCTTTTGAGGTGTGGCTTTTGATGTGTGGCGTTTGAGGTGTGACTTGAAATAAACCTGGCATTTGAATTAAATGTGGCTTTTGAGGTGTGGCTTTTGAAATAATAGTGGATTTTGAAATAAAAGTGGATTTTGAAATCAATGTGACTTTTGAAATAAATGTGGCTTGAAATAAATTTGGCTCTTGAAAGAAATGTGTTGTTTGAAATGTAGCTTTTGAAATAAATGTCGCTCGTGAAATAAATGTGGCTTTTGAGGTGTGGCTTTTGTGCTGTGGCTTGAAATTAAATTGATATTTTAAATGTGGCTTTTGAAACGAGGCTTTTGAAATAAACATAGCATTTGAAATAAATGTGGCTTTTGAAAATAATGTGGCTTGTGAAATGTGGTATTTGAAAGAAATGTGGCTTTTGAAATAAATGTAACTTTTGAATTTTTTGAAATAAACTTCGCATTTGAAATAAATGTGGCTTTTGAAAATAATGTGGCTTGTGAAATGTGGTTTTTGAAAGAAATGTGGCATTTGAAATGTGGCTTTTAATGTTTGGCTTTTGAAATAAATGTGGCATTTGAAATATATGTGGCTTTTGAGGTGTTGATTTTGAAATAAATTTGCATTTTGAAATAAATATGGCTTTTGCAATGTGGCTTTTGAAATGTGGATCAGGAAATAAATGAGGTATTTGAAATAAATGTGGCTTTTGAAATAAATGTGGCTTTTGAAATTAATGTGGCTTTTGAAATAAATGTGGCCTGGAATCAATGTTGCTCTTGAAAGAAATGCGGTGTTTGAAATGTGGCTTTTGAAATAAATGTGGCTTTTGAAATAAATGTGGCTTTTGAGGTGTTGCTTTTGTGCTGTGGCTTGAAATATATGTGACTTGAAATGTGGCTTTGGAAATATGGCGTTTGAAATGTGGCTATTTGAATGAGTGTGGCTTTTGAAATAATTGCGGCTGTTGAGATAAATGTGGCGTTTGAGATGCGTTATGAAATTAATGTGGCTTTTGAAATGTGGCTTTTGAGGTGTTGCTTTTGAAATAAATGTGGCTTTTGAAATAAACCTGGCTTTCGAAATAAATGCTTCTTTGGAGTTGCGGCTTGAAATAATAGTGCTTGTGAAATCAATGTGGCTTTTGAAATAAATGTGGCTTTTGAAATGTGGCTTTTGATATAAGTATGACTTTTGAAATAAATGTGGCTTTTGAAATAAAAGTGCCTTTTGAAATAAATGTGGCATTTGAAATGTGGCTCACGAAATAAATGTGGCTATTGAAATAAATGTCGCTTTTGAAATAAATGTGGCTTGGAATAAATGTGGCTCTTGAAATAAATGTGTCTTTTGAGGTGTGGCATTTGTGCTGTGGCTTGAAATTAATGTGTTTTTTTAAATGTGTTGTTTGTGGCTTTTGAAATAAATGTGGCTGTTGAAATGTGGCTTTTGAAATAAATGTGGCTGTTGAAATGTGGCTTTTGAAATAAACATGGCTTTTGAAATAAACATCACACTTGAAATAAATGTGGCTTTTGAAAATAATATGGCTTGCGAAATGTGGTTTTTGAAAGAAATGTGGCTTTTGAAATAAATGTAGCTTTTGAAATGTGGCCTTTGAAATAAATGTAGCATTTTAAATGTGGCTGTTGCGGTTTGGCTTTTGAAATAAATGTGGCTTTTGAAATAAATGTGGCTTTTGAAATGAATATGGCTTTCCTAATGTGGATTTTGAAATAATTGAAGCTTTTGAAATGTAGCTTTTGAAATAAATGTTGATTTTGCAATGTGGCTTTTAAAATAAATGTAGCTTTTGAAATGTGGCTTTTGAAAGAAGTGGTTTTTTAAAGTGTGGCTATTGAAATAAATGTTGCTTTTGAAATAAATTAGGCTTTTGCGGTGTTGATTTTGAAATAAATTTGTTTTTGAAATAAATGTGGCTTTTGCAATGTGGCTTTTGAAGTAAATGTAACGTTTGACATGTTGCCTTTAAAATGTGGCTTTTGAAATAAATGTAGCTTTTGAAATGTGGCTTTTGAAATAAATGTAGCTTTTGAAATAAATGTGGCTCTTGAAATAAATGTGGCTTTTGAGGTGTGGCTTTTGTGGTGTGGCTTGTAATTAAAGTGTTTTTTTAATGTGGCGTTTGAAATGTGGCTTTTGAAATAAATGTGGATGTTGAAATGGGGCTTTTGAAATGTTGGTTTTTGAAAGAAATGTGGCATTTGAAATGTAGCTTTTGAGGTTTGGCTTTTGAAATAAAAGTGGCTTTTGAAATAAATGTGGCTTTTGAGGTGTTGATTTTGAAATAGATTTGTGTCTTTTGAAATATGGCTTCTGCTATGTGGCTTCTAAATAAATGTAGCTTTTGAAATAAGTGGTTTTTCAAATGTGGCTTTTGAGGTGTTGCTTTTGAAATAATATTGGCTTTGGAAATAAATGTGACTTTTTAAATCAATGTGGCTTATGAAATAAATGAAGCGTTTGAAATGAGGCTTTTGAAAGAAATGTGGCTTTTGAAATAAATGTGGCTGTTGAAATGTGGCTTTTGAAATAAACGTGGCTTTTGAAATAAACATCGCATTTGAACTAAATGTGGGTTTTGAAAATAATGTGGCTTGTGAAATGTGGCTTTTGAAATAAATGTAGCTTTTGAAATAAATGTGGCTTTTGAAATGTGGCTCTTGGTCGAAATGTGGTGTTTGAAATGTGGCTTTTGAGGTTTGGCTTTTGAAATAAAAGTGGCTTTTGAAATAAATGTGGCTTTTGTGGTGTTGATTTTGAAATAGATTTGTGTATTTTGAAATAAATATGGCTTTTGCAATGTGGCTTTTAAATAAATGTAGCTTTTGAAAGAAGTGGCTTTTGAAATAATATTTGCTTTGGAAATAAATGTGGCTTTTGAAATCAATGTGGCTTTTGAAATCAATGTGGCTTTTGAAATCAATGTGGCTTTTGAAATAAATGAAGCTTTTGAAATGTAGCTTTTGAAATGTGGCTTTCGAAAGAAATGTGGCTTTTGAAATAAATGTAGCATTTGAAAGATGGCTTTGGAAATAAATGCAACTTTTGAAATGGGGCTTTTGAAATGTTGGTTTTTGAAAGAAATGTGACATTTGAAATGAATGTGGCTCTTCAAATAAATGTGGCTGTTGACGTGTGGCTTTGTGCTGTGGCTTGAAATTAGAGTGTTTTTTTTAATGTGGCTTTTAAAATGTGGCTTTTGAAATAAATTTGGCTTCTGCTATGTGGCTTTTAAATAAATGTAGCTTTTGAAATACGTGGTTTTTGAAATGTGGCTTTTGAGGTGTTGCTTTTGAAATAATATTGGCTTTGGAATTACATGTGACTTTTTAAATCAATGTGGCTTATGAAATAAATGAAGCGTTTGAAATGTGGCTTTTGAAATTAACGTGGCTTTTGAAATAAACATCGCATTTGAACTAAATGTGGGTTTTGAAAATAATGTGGCTTGTGAAATGTGGCTTTTGAAATAAATGTAGCTTTTGAAATATGGCTTTTGAAATAAATGTGGCTTTTGAAATGTGGCTCTTGGTCGAAATGTGGTGTTTGAAATGTGGCTTTTGAGGTTTGGCTTTTGAAATACGTGGCTTTTGAAATAAATGTGGCTTTTGAGGTGTTGATTTTGAAATAGATGTGTGTATATTGAAATAAATATGGCTTTTGCCATGTGGCTTTTAAATAAATGTAGCTTTTGAAAGAAGTGGCTTTTGAAATAATATTTGCTTTGGAAATAAATGTGGCTTTTGAAATGAATGTGGCTTTTGAAATCAATGTGGCTTTTGAAATAAATGAAGCTTTTGAAATGTAGCTTTTGAAATGTGTCTTTCGAAAGAAATGTGGCTTTTGAAATAAATGTAGCTTTTGAAATATGGCTTTTGAAATAAATGCAACTTTTGAAATGGGGCTTTTGAAATGTTGGTTTTTGAAAGAAATGTGGCATTTGAAAAGTGAAAAGTGGCTTTAGAAATCTGGCTTTTGAGGTGGCTTATGAAATAAATGTGGCTTTTGAAATGTGCTTTTGAAATAAACCTGGCTGTTGAAATAAATGTGGCTTTTGAAATATATGTGGCCTTTGAAATAAATGTGGCTTTTGAAATGTGGCTTGAAATAAATGTGGTTTTTGAAAAGTGACTTTTGAAATGTGGCTTTTGAAATGTGGCGTTTAAAATGTGGCTTTTGAAATAAATGTGGCTCTTGAGATAAATGTGCCATTGGAGGTGTATTTTGAAATAAATGTGGCTTTTGAAATAAATGTGGCTTTTCAAATAAATGTGGCGTTTGAAATAAATGTGGTTTTGGAAATAAATGTGGCTTTTGAAATAAATGTGGCTTTTCACGTGTGGCTTTTGTGCTGTGGTTTGAAATAAATGTGGTTTTTGAAATGTGGCTTTTGAAATGTGACATGTGGTGCTTGAAATGTGGCTTTTGAAATAAATGAGGCTTTTGAGGTGTGGCTTTTGTGCTGTGGCTTGAAATAAATGTGGTTTTTGAAATGAGGTTTTTGAAATGCAATGTGGGGGAGTCCTTGTTCTGGACTCCCCCAACATCGGGAACAATCTTCCTGCATCTTGCTTGTCCAACCCCTTAAGAATTTTGTAAGTTTCTATTAGATGCCCCCTCAATCTTCTAAATTTGAAATGTGGCTTTTGAAATGTGGCGTTTAAAATGTGGCTTTTGAAATAAATGTGGCTCTTGAGATAAATGTGCCATTGGAGGTGTATTTTGAAATAAATGTGGCTTTTGACATAAATGTGGCTTTTCAAATAAATGTGGCGTTTGAAATAAATGTGGTTTTGGAAATAAATGTGGCTTTTGAAATAAATGTGGCTTTTCACGTGTGGCTTTTGTGCTGTGGTTTGAAATAAATGTGGTTTTTGAAAATGTGGCTTTTGAAATGTGACTTTTGCAATTCGGCCCCTCGACCCTGCACCGACATTCAATATGATCATGGCTGAGCATCCAACTTAGTATCCCGTACCTGCCTTCTCTCCATACCCCCTGTTCCCTTTAGCCACAAGAGCCACATCCAACTCCATCTTGAATATAGCCAATGAACTGACCTCAACGACCTTCTGTGGCAGAGAATTCCAGAGACTCACCACTCTCTGTGTAAAGAATGTTTTCCTCATCTCGGTCCTAAAGGAATTCCCCCTTATCCTTAGACTGTGACCCCTTGTTCTGGACTCCCCCAACACCGGGAACAATCTTCCTGCATCTAGTTTGTCCAACCCCTTAAGAATTTTGTAAGTTTCTATGAGATGCCCTCTCAATCTTCTAAATTCCAGTGAGTACAAGCCAAGTCTATCTGGTGATTCTTCATATGAAAGGCCCAACATCCCAGGAATCAGTCTGGTGACCCTTCTCTGAACCCCCTCTATGGCAAGAATGTCTTTCCTCAGATTTGGAGAACAAAACTGTATGCAATACTCCAGGTGTGGTCTCGCCAAAACCCTGTACAACTGCAGTAGAACCTCCCTGCGCCTATACTCAAATCCTTTTGCTATGAATGCTAACATACCATTTGCTTTCTTCACTGCGAAACTGCTGAATGAATGTGGCTTTTGAAATAATAGAGGCTTTTGAAATGAATGTTGTTTTTGAATTCAATGTTGTTTTGAAATTTGGCTTTTGAAATCAATGTGCCTTTTGAAATAATGTGGCCTTTGAAACAAATGTGCTTTTGAAATGTGGCTTTTGAAATGAATGTGGCTTTTGAAATAAAATGCGCTCTTGAAATAAATGCGGCTTTTAAGGTGTGTCTTTGAATAAAATGTAGCTTTTGAAATGTTGCTTTTGAGGTGTGGATTTTCAATATAAATGTTGTTTTTGTAAATATGGCTTTTTGAAATTAACCTGGCTTAAAATAAATGTCTTTTGAGGTGGCTTTTTGAAAATAAATGTGGCTTTGAAATAAACGTGCCTTTTAAATGTGGCATTTGAAATAAATGTGGCTTTTGAAATCATGAATAAATGGGTTTTGAATTAAATGTGGCTTTTGAATTAATGTGGCTTATTGAAATAAATGTGGCTTTCGAAATCAATGCAGGCTTGAAATAAAAAGTGGGTTTGAAATAAATGTGGTTTTGAAATCAGTGTGTTTTGAAATAAATGTGGCTTTGAGGTGCAGCTTTTGAGCTGTGGCTTTGAGGTGTGTCTATTGAAATAAAATGTGATTGGAAATATGGCTTTTGAGGTGTGGCTTTTTGAAATAAATGTGGCTTTTGAAAAAGTTATTTTTTGAAATAAACCAGGCTTTTGAATTAAATGTAGCTTTTGAAGGTGTGTATGAAATAATAGTGGCCTTTGAATCATTTGTGGGGGGGGGGGGGGGGGGGGGGGCCTTTTCAAATGTGGTTTTTGAAATAATTGTGGCTCGAAATAAATGTGCCTTTTGAAATAAATGTGGCTTGAAATAAATGTTGCTCTTGATAGACATGTGGTGTTTGAAATGTGGCTTTTGATACAAATGAGGCTTTTGAGGTGTGGCTTTTGTGCTGTGGCTTGAAATAAATGTGGTTTTTGAAATGAGGTTTATGATATGTGGCTTTTGAAATGTGGCGTTTGAAATGTGGATTGTGAAATAAATGTGGCTTTTAAAATCAGTTTGGTTTTGAAATACATGTGGCTTTTGAAGTAAATGTGGCAGTTGAAATAAATGTGGCTTTTCAGGTGTGGCCTCTGAGGAGATTTGAAGTGTGGCTTTTGAGACGTGGCTTTTGAAATAATGGTGGCTTTTGAAATAAATGAGGTTTTGAAATCAATGTGGCTTTTGAAATAAATGTGGCTTTTGAAATTAATGTGGCTTTTGAAATAAAAGTGGCTTTAGAAATCAATGTGGCTTTTGAAATAAAAGTGGCTTTTGAAATACATGTGGCTTTTGAGGTGTTGATTTTGAAATAGATGTGTGTCTTTTGAAATAAATATGGCTTTTGCAATGTGGTTTTTAAATAAATGTAGCTTTTGAAAGAAGTGGTTTTTGAAATAAGTGTTTTTTGAAATGTGGCTTTTGAGGTGTTGCTTTTGAAATAATATTGGCTTTGGAAATAAATGTGGCTTTTTAAATCAATGTGACTTGAAATAAATGAAGCTTTTGAAATGTAGCTTTTGAAATGTGGCTTTTGAAAGAAATGTGGCTTTTGAAAGAAATGTGGCTGTTGAAATGTGGCTTTTGAAATAAACGTGGTTTTTTAAATAAACATCACACTTGAAATAAATGTGGCTTTTGAAAATAATGTGGCTTGTGAAATGTGGCTTTTGAAAGAAATGTGGCTTTTGAAATAAATGTAGCTTTTGAAATGTGGCCTTTGAAATAAATGTAGCATTTTAAATGTGGGTTTTGAGGTTTGGCTTTTGAAATAAATGTGGCTTTTGAAATAAATGTGGCTTTTGAGGTGTTGATTTTGAAATAAATTTGTCTTTTGAAATGAATATGCCTTTTCTAATGTGGCTTTTGAAATAAATGAAGCTTTTGCAATGTGGCGTTTAAAATAAAGGTAGCTTTTGAAATGTGGCTTTTGAAAGAAGTGTTGTTTGAGATGCCCTCTCAATCTTCTAAATTCCAGTGAGTACAAGCCAAGTCTATCTGGTGATTCTTCATATGAAAGGCCCAACATCCCAGGAATCAGTCTGGTGACCCTTCTCTGAACCCCCTCTATGGCAAGAATGTCTTTCCTCAGATTTGGAGAACAAAACTGTATGCAATACTCCAGGTGTGGTCTCGCCAAAACCCTGTACAACTGCAGTAGAACCTCCCTGCGCCTATACTCAAATCCTTTTGCTATGAATGCTAACATACCATTTGCTTTCTTCACTGCCTGCTGAATGAATGTGGCTTTTGAAATAATAGAGGCTTTTGAAATGAATGTTGTTTTTGAATTCAATGTTGTTTTGAAATTTGGCTTTTGAAATCAATGTGCCTTTTGAAATAAATGTGGCCTTTGAAACAAATGTGCTTTTGAAATGTGGCTTTTGAAATGAATGTGGCTTTTGAAATAAATGCAGCTCTTGAAATAAATGCGGCTTTTAAGGTGTGTCTTTTGAAATAAAATGTAGCTTTTGAAATGTGGCTTTTGAGGTGTGGATTTTCAAATAAATGTTGTTTTTGAAATATGGCTTTTGAAATTAACCTGGCTTAAAATAAATGTTTTTGAGGTGGCTTTTGAAATAAATGTGGCTTTGAAATAAACGTGCCTTTTGAAATGTGGCATTTGAAATAAATGTGGCTTTTGAAATCAATGTGGGTTTTGAATTAAATGTGGCTTTTGAATTAAATGTGGCTTTTGAAATAAATGTGGCTTTCGAAATCAATGAGGCTTTTGAAATAAAAGTGGGTATTGAAATAAATGTGGCTTTTGAAATCAGTGTGGTTTTGAAATAAATGTGGCTTTTGAGGTGCAGCTTTTGAGCTGTGGCTTTTGAGGTGTGTCTATTGAAATAAATGTGGATTGGAAATATGGCTTTTGAGGTGTGGCTTTTGAAATAAATGTGGCTTTTGAAAAGTTATTTTTGAAATAAACCAGGCTTTTGAATTAAATGTAGCTTTTGAGGTGTGGCTTATGAAATAATAGTGGCCTTTGAATTCAATGTGGCTTTTCAAATCAATGTGGTTTTTGAAATAATTGTGGCTTGAAATAAATGTGCCTTTTGAAATAAATGTGGCTTGAAATAAATGTTGCTCTTGATAGACATGTGGTGTTTGAAATGTGGCTTTTGATACAAATGAGGCTTTTGAGGTGTGGCTTTTGTGCTGTGGCTTGAAATAAATGTGGTTTTTGAAATGAGGTTTATGATATGTGGCTTTTGAAATGTGGCGTTTGAAATGTGGATTGTGAAATAAATGTGGCTTTTAAAATCAGTTTGGTTTTGAAATACATGTGGCTTTTGAAGTAAGTTGGCAGTTGAAATAAATGTGGACACTTTTCAGGTGTGGCCTCTGAGGAGATTTGAAGTTGTGGCTTTTGAGACGTGCTGCTTTTGAAATAATGGTGGCTTTTGAAATAAATGTGGCTTTTGAATCATGTGGCTTTTGAAATAAATGTGGCTTTTGAAATCAATGTGGCTTTTGAAATAAAAGTGCTTTAGAAATCAATGTGGCTTTTGATCGAAATAAAAGTGAGCTTTTGAAATACATGTGGCTTTTGAGGTTGTTGATTTTGAAAATAGATGTGTGTTTGCATTGAAATAAATATGGGCTTTTGCAATGTGGTTTTAAATAAAATGTAGCTTTTGAAAAGAAGTGGTTTTTGAAATAAGTGTTTTTTGAAATGTGGCTTTTGAGGTGTTGCTTTTGAAATAATATTGGCTTTGGAAATAAATGTGGCTTTTTAAATCAATGTGACTTGAAATAAATGAAGCTTTTGAAATGTAGCTTTTGAAATGTGGCTTTTGAAAGAAATGTGGCTTTTGAAAGAAATGTGGCTGTTGAAATGTGGCTTTTGAAATAAACGTGGTTTTTTAAATAAACATCACACTTGAAATAAATGTGGCTTTTGAAAATAATGTGGCTTGTGAAATGTGGCTTTTGAAAGAAATGTGGCTTTTGAAATAAATGTAGCTTTTGAAATGTGGCCTTTGAAATAAATGTAGCATTTTAAATGTGGGTTTTGAGGTTTGGCTTTTGAAATAAATGTGGCTTTTGAAATAAATGTGGCTTTTGAGGTGTTGATTTTGAAATAAATTTGTCTTTTGAAATGAATATGCCTTTTCTAATGTGGCTTTTGAAATAAATGAAGCTTTTGCAATGTGGCGTTTAAAATAAAGGTAGCTTTTGAAATGTGGCTTTTGAAAGAAGTGTTGTTTGAAATGTGGCTTTTGCAATGTGGCTTTTGAAATAAATGAAGCTTTTGAAATGTAGCTTTTGAAATAAGTGGTTTTTGAAATGTGGCTTTTGAAATAAATGTGGCTTTGGAAATAAATTAGGCTTTTGTGTGTTGATTTTGAAAAACAATTGTTTTTTGAAATAAATGTGGGCTTTTCTAATCAATGTGGCATTTGACTTAAAATTAATTAATAATTTTTCAGATCATGTTGCTTCTGAAATGTGGCTTTTGAAATTAATGTGGCTACCTTTATGAAATATAATGTAGCTTTTGAAATGTGGCTTTTGAACAGAAGTGGTTTTAAATATGGCTTTTTGAAATGAATGTGGCTTTTTGAAAAGAATTGCTGTTGAACTAATCTGGGCTTTTGAAAAAATGCAACCTTTAGAAATAAATGTGGCTTTTGAGGTGTGTCTTTTGAGGTGTGTGGGCATTGAGGTGTAAGCTTTTTGAAATAAATTGTGCTTTTCTTTTTTAATTTATATTTTATTTTTAAATTTTATAATACAACTAAGGAGATAGGTCCGTCGGTACAGAAAACAAAAACTATTCGTCAAGTCCTGGGTTCAAGCTGCCCGTCGAGCCTCAGCGCTGGCCCATTCTAACCCCTATCAAATAAACTAGAACGGGGACCAAATTCTAATAAAAATTCAGGTTTGTCGATAAAACAAATCTAAATTTTATATTCCCAATTTTAAGGTCACCGACATCTCCATAATCCACGATCTTTAGTTGTAGGGAAACAGGGTTTTTCCAAAAATTTAAATTATTTGTTTCCCGTTATATACTATAATCCAGGAAATATTCTTCTTTGGTTTTATTGTTTAGTTGTAGGTATTGTTCAGATATGCCCAATATTATTAATTTAGGATCGGATCCAGTTGAACATTAACCACTTCGGGGAAATAATTTAAAAATATCCACACAAAATGTTTTATTTTTTAATATTCGTTAGGGGTGAACTAATTCATTTTTCCCATGCTCTAGTCTATGTGATTCCGCAAAGGATTCCCAATATTCTAACAGAAATATGGTAAATACTATGGATAGTTAATTTGACTGTATTGGGATGTTTATTTCAAACATACATTCTAGAAATTCTCTGGTTCTCTAATTCTGTATTTTGGCATGTTTGAATGAGTGAGAAACATAATCTTTCATTTGTACAATATTAAAAAAAATATTTGAAATGTAAAATCATAATTCTGTTGTACCTCCAGAAAAACGAAAGGAACATACCATTTCTATAAAGTTGTCCATCGTTTATTTCCTAGGTTTTTTCCATTGTGTGAAGCTTTTATCAAATACCGATGGCTTAAAACAGAAGGGTTATTTCAATGGGGAGTCGCGAAAGTGATTAAATTATCCAATTTTAATGTTTTTTTTTAAAATTTGTTTTCCAAATTCGAATTTCCAATATTTCTAGTAGTATTGGATTTTTCACTATAGATCGTTTTGTTAATTTTGTAGGGGATAGGAGGAATCGGACCAATTCAAATGGCAGGAAAGTCCTCATTTCCATAAATTTATCCAATTGGTTGTTGGATTCCTTATCTTCCAACCAGAAATTTAAGTTTTTGACATTGAATGACAAAATAAAATAGGAAAATTTGCTAAGACTAATCCTCCGATTCGTCTTAGATTTACATAAGTGTTTTTACTTATCTGTGATTCTTTTAAATTCAATAGAAAAAATTGTTACATAGTGTCTTTTTTTAAAATAAAACTATTGTTAGGTAGGTATATTGGAATTGATTGGAAGAGGGTATAGCAGTTGGGGAAGGAAAATCAGTTAAATTGCATTAATTTTAAGGAGCGTTGAAATAGGAAAGCAATATTTCTAGTATTGAATATTCTTATGCAATTTATTAAATAAAAGGCACAAAATTTGATTTTAAATAAAGAAGTATATTTTCTTGGTCAATAGATTCTAAGTTTTTTAAATTTTTCATTTCACTATTTAAAAGGCGATTGTTGCAGTATGCATATCATTAGGTTAATTATTGGCATACATCTCACTCTTTTCCAGGTTAAATTCCTATATCGAAAAATAAACCCAAATTGACGTTAAAGATTTAAAGATTGGGGATAATAAAATTCTGGCTTTGTTAATATATAATTGTACATCATCTGCATTTATAGAGATAAATTTTATTAACTGTATTTTTTAGTATTATACCCATAGAATTTCTGGATGAGCTCGAAATTACCTGTAGTGGTTCTTATGTCAAGAGCAAGTAGTAACGGTGTACACGGGTCATCCTTTCTATACCTTTAGTTTAAAATCCAATTTGTTTTGATAAAAATTTGATGTGTCATTATTTGGTGTGGGATTCGAATATATAAAAGCTTAAACCCAAGTACAAAAAAAAACTCCTTCACCTAATTGAAATTTTTAATTTACCAAAAAAATAAAATAGGGCATTCAATTTGATCGAATGCTTTCTCCAGCGTCTGCAAGATGGACTGCTAAGTCTAAATTAGCTATTCGATTTGAGAGTATATAATGTTGAATAATCGTCTCAACTCTATAATATGAATAACGTTTTGCAATAAAAGGCCGTTTTAGGGAATATAAAAGCTTAAACCCAAGTACAAAAAACTTCTCAACCTAATTGAAATTTTTCAATAACCCGAAAAATAAAATCGGCCATTCAATTTGGTTCAAATGCTTTCTCAGCGTCTAGCGAGATGACATGCTAAGTCTACATTAGATATTCGATTTGGAGTA
>CM069152.1:45654450-45705920 GCA_035221665.1 Okamejei kenojei
GTGCGTTTCGGGTCGGACCCTTCTGCAGACTAGCTGTCTGAAACTGAAGCAAGGGTCTCGACACGAAACGTCGCCTATATCCTTAGCTCCTTAGTTGCTGCTGCACCCGCTGAGTTTTCTCCCAGCATTTTGTGTAACCTCGATTCTCCAGCATCTGCGTTTCTTCGTCAACGCTACTGAAATATATTTGGCTTTGGTGCTGTGGCTTGAAATAAATTTGGCTTTGGAAATGTGGCGTTTGAAAAGGGGCAGCTTTTGAAATGAATTGGCTCGAATAAATGCGGCTTTGAAATAAATTGGGGCTGTTGAGGTGTGGCTGTTGAGGTGTGATCTTTTTTTTAAGTGAAGGAGGTTTTGATGTGGCTGTTTAAATAAATGTGGATTTGAATGTGGATTTTGAAATAAACTTGCCTTTTGAATTAATGTGGCTTGTGAGGTGAGGTTTGAAATAAATCGTGGCTTATGAAATTATGTGGCTTTTGAATCATGTGGCTATTGAAATAATGTGGCTTTAGAATCAATGTGCTATTGAATAAAGTGGCATTAAATAAACTGTTGCTCTTGAAAAATATGTGGTGTTTGAATTAATTTGTGGCTGTTGAAAAAATGAAGCTTCTTTTGAAATGTGGCTTTTGAATAATTGTGGCTTTGAAATGTGGTTTTGAAAGAAAATGTGGTTTTTGAAAGAAATGTGGCTTTTGAAGAAATGTGGATTGAAATAAATGTGGCTCTTGAAAGACAGGTGGTGTTTGAAATGTGGATTTTGAAATCATTGGGTGTCGTTTACAATAAACGTGCCCTTGAAATTAACTGTGGATTTTGAGGTGTGGCTTGAATTAATCTGTTTTTGAAATGTGGCTTTTGAATGTGGCGTTTGAAAAGTGGCTTTTGAAATGAATGTGGCTAGAAATAAATGCGGCTTGAATTTAATGTGGTTTTGAGGTGTGGCTGTTTGGGGTGTGATTGTGGAATTAATGTGGCATTTGAAATGTGGCTTTTGGATGAGGCTTTTGACTGAATGTAGCTTTTGAGGTGTGGCATTTAGAAATAATTGTGGCTTGGAATATCATGTGGCTCTTTGAAAAGCAATGCGGCGTTTGAAATGTGGCTTTTTGAAATCAAGGTGGCTTTTGAAATACATGTGGCTTTTGAAATGTGGCGTTTGCAATGGGCTTTTGAAATGATATGTGGCTTTTGAAATAAATGCGGCTCTTTGATATAATGTGGCTTGTGTGGTGTGGCTGAAATAAAGGTGGCTTTTGAAATGTGGCTTTGAAATAACCTGGCTTTTGAATTAATATGTGCTTTTGAGGTGAGGCTTTTGAACATAATGCTTTTGAAATCAAAGTTGGCTTTTGAACTAATAGGCTTTTCAAAAAACATGTGACTTTTGAAATGTGGCTTGTGATGTAAAATGTGGGTTTTTGAAATAAATGTGGCTATTCAAAAAAAATACCCCCCATTGTGGCTTGTAAAAATACGTTGGTTTTGAAATAAATGTGGGTTGAAATAAATGTGGCTTTTGCAGGTGTGGCTTTTGAGGTGTGGTTTTGAGGTGTGGCTTTTTTAGTGTGTATTAGGTGATGTACATGTGGCTTTCGAAAAGTGGCTTTGAAGGTGTGGCTTTTGAAATAAATGAGGCTTTTGAATAAATGTGGATTTGAAATGGGCTTTTGAAAGAAAGGTGGCTTTTGAGATAAATGTGGCGATTTGAGGTGTGCCTTTTGTGTAGTGGCTTGGATTAAATGTGGTTTTTGAAGTGTGGTTTTGAAATGTGCTCTTGAAATGTGGCGTGTGAAATGTGCTTTTTGAAATTGAATGTGGCTTTGGAAATTAAATGCGGCTCTTTGAAATATATGGGGCTTCTGAGGTGTGTCTATTTTAAAATTAATGTGGGTTTTGAAAAATTTGGCTTTTTGAAGCAAACACGGCTTTTGAAATAAAAAAGTGGCTTTGGAGGTGTTGGCTTTGAACTACTAGTGTCTTTTGAAATCAATGTGGCTTTTGAAATAATGTGGGCTTTTGGAAATAAAAACGTGGCTTTGAAATGTGGCTTTTGAAAATAAATGTGGCTGTGAATGAATGTGGCTTTTGAAATCATTGCGGGTTTTTCACATCAGTTTGCTTTGGAAATAAATGTGAGATTTGAGGTGGGCTTTGAGGTGTTGTCTTTTGATATCAATGTGCTTTTGAAATCTTAATTTTTGATATAACGTGGCTTTTGAATAAACGTGGCTTTTGAGGTTGTGGGTTTTTTTTTAAATATTAGTTGCTTTGAAAAAATGTGGCTTTGAAATCAATGTGGCTTATGAAATAAATGTGGCTTTTGACTAAATGTGGGATTTTGAAATGTGGCTTTTGAAAATAAATGTGGCTTTCGAAATAAAACGTCGCCTTTTGAAATATATGTGGCTTTGAAAATAAAATGCCGCTTTGGAAAGTAATATGGCTTTTTACATGAATGTGGCTTTTGGAAAAAAAAAATGGGGCTTTTGAGGTGTTGTGCATTGAGGTGTGTCTCAAATGTGGCTTTTGATTAAATGAGGCTTTTGAAATAATTGTGGCTTTTTAAATAAATGTGGATTTTGAAATGGGACTTTTGAATCATTTGGCTTGGGGAAATAAATGTGGCTTTTGAGGTGAGGTTTGAAAAAAATAGTCGCTTTTGAAAGTTACATGTGGCTTTTGAATCAATGTGGCTTTTGAACTAAATGTGGCTTGAAAATAAATGTTGGCTTTTGAAATACATGGGGCTTTTGAACTAAATGTGGCTTGAACTGAACTAAATGTGGCTCTGAAAGGAAATGTAGTGTCTTGAAATTGGGTTCTGAAATTAATGTGGCTTTTGAAATAACTGTGTCTCCGTGAATAAATGAGACTTTTGAGGTGCTGCTTTGGATGTGGCTTTTTTAAATGATGTGGCTTTTGTAAGAAATGTGGCGTTTGAGGTGTGGCTTTGGAAATAAATGTGGCTTTTGATATATAATGTGGCTTGTGAAACATATATGGTTTTTGAAGTGTGGCTTGTGAGATAAATGTGGCTAGTTTAAACAAATGTCGCTCTTCAAATAAATGTGGCTTTTGTAATAAGTGTGGCAATTGAAATAAATGTGGGCATTTGAGGTGTGACTTTTTGTGCAGTGGCTTGAAATTAATTTTGGTTTTTTGAAATGCGTGTTTTGAATGTGGGCTTTGAAAGTGGCCTTTTGAAATTGAATGCGCTTTTGAGGTGTGGCGGATGAGGTGTCTGTGTTGTTCAAATAAATGTGGCAATTTGAAATGTGGTTTGAGATGAGGCGATTTGGAATGTATGTAGCTTTTGAGGTGTGGCTTTTGAAAAAAATGTGGTTGAAATAAATGTGGCTCATGAAAGCAATGGGGTGTTTGGAATGTGGCTTTTGAAATCAATGTGGCTTTTTGAAAATAAATGTGGCTTTTGAAATGTGGCGTTTGCATTGTAGGGTTTTGAAATGAATGTGGTTTTGAATTTAATGAGCTCTTGATTTAATGGGGCTTCTGAGGTGTGTTTTAAATATAAATGTTGTTTTTGAATTGGTAGTGTTGAAAGTAGGCTTGTGCGGTGTTGTGGCTGAATAAGGTGCTTTTGAAATGTGGCTTTTGAAATAAAATGGCCTTTTGAATTAAATGTGGCTTTTCGAGGTGAGGCTTTGAAACAATAATGGCTTTTGAACTCAAGTGGCTTTTGAAAAAAAAGTGACTTGTAATGTGGCCCTTTTTGAGTAAAAGTGGCTTTTGAATAATGTGGCTTTTGAAAAGTAATGTGGTGTTTGAAAGTGCTTTTGAAAATCCAATGTGTCGTTTAAATTAAAAGTGGGCTCTTGAAATAAATGTGGCTTTGGGTTGTGGCTTGAAAATAAATTGCTTTGACAAGGTGGGCTTTTGAAAATGGGGCGTTTGAAAAGTGGCGTTTGAAATGAATTGTTGAAATAAATGGGCATTGAATTTAATGTGGCTTTTGAGGTGTGGCTGTTGAGGTGTGACTTGTGACATAAATGTGGATTTGAAATGTGGCTTTTGAGTTGAGGCCTTTTGAATGAATGTAGCTTTTGAGGTGTGGCATTTGAAATAATGTGGCTTGAAATAAATTGTGCTCTTGAAGCAAATGCGGCGTTTGTAATGTGGCTTTTGAAATCAATGTGGCTTTAGAAATACTTGTGGCTTATGAAATGTGGCCGTTTTGCAATGTGGCTTTTTGAAAATGGAATGTGGCTTTTGAAATTAAATTGCGGCTCTTGATATAATGTGGCTTGTGTGGTGTGCTGAATTAAAGGTGGCTTTTGAATGTGGCTTTTGAAATAAATTTGGTTATTTTGATTAAATGTGGCTTTTGAGGTGAGGCTTTGGAACAATAATGCCTTTTGAAATCAACGTTGGCTTTTGAAATAAATATGGTCTTTTCAAAAACATGTGACTTTTGAAATGTGGCTTTTGAAGTAAATGGTGGCTTTTTGAAAAAAATGTGGCTTTCAAAACATTGTGGCTTTAAAATCAGTTTGGTTTTGAAATAAATGTGGCTGTTGAAATAAATGTGGCTTTTGAGGTGTGGCTTTTGAGGTGTGGCTTTTGAGGTGTGGCTTTTTAGGTGTGTATTTTGATGTACATGTGGCTTTCGACTGTGGCTTTGATGTGTGGCTTTTGAAAAATAAATGAGGTTTAGAATAAAAGTGGATTTTGAAATGTGGCTTTTGAAAGAAATGTGGCATTTTGAGATAAAATATGTGGCGCTTGAGGTGTGCCTTTGTGGCTGTGCTTGGAATAAATGTGGTTTTTTAAGTGTGTTTTGAAATGTGGCTCTTGAAATGTGGCGTGTGAAATGTGCTTTTTGAAATGAATGTGGACATTTGAAATAAAATTGCGGCTCTTGAAAAATAAAATGTGGCTTCTGAGGTGTGTCTATTAAATTATGCTGGGTTTTGAATTTTGGCTTTTGAAAAGTAACACGGCTTTTGAAATAAAAGTGGCTTTTGAGGTGTCGGATTTGAAATCATAGTGTCTTTTGAAATCAATGTGGCTTTTGAAATTAATTGTGGGGGTGGGGCCTTTTTTGAATAAACGTGGCGTTTGAAATGTGGCTTTTGCAACTAAATTTGGCTTTTTGATGAATGTGGCTTTTGTAATCATTGCAGGTTTTACAATCAGTTTGCTTTTGAAATAATGTGGGATTTGAGGTGTGGTTTTGACGGTGTGTCGTTGATATCAATGTGGCTTTTCGGAAATCTTAATTTTGAAATAACGTGGCTTTTGAATTAAACGTCGCTTTTGAGTGTGGGTTTTTAAATAATAGTTGCTTTTTGAAATAATGTGCTTTTGAAATCAATGTGGCTTTGAATATGAGGCTTTTGGAATAAATGTGGTATTGGGAAATGTGGGCTTTTGAAATAAATGTGGCTTTCGAAAGAAACGTGCTTTTGAAATTCGTGGCTTTCGGAAATAAACGTGCCTTTTGAAAATATATGTGGCTTTTGACATAAATGCGCTTTGGAAAGTAATATGGCTTTTTTTAAATGAATGTTGCTTTTGAAAAAAAATGTGGCTTTGAGGTGTGGCCATTGAGGTGATGACTTTCAAATGTGGCTTTTGAATTAAAGAGGCTTGTGAAAAATAAATGTGGCTTTTTAAAATAAATGTGGATTTTGAAAATGGGACTTTTGAAATAACATTTGGTTTGGAACTAAATGTGGCTATTGAGGTGAGGCTTTTGAAAAAAAATAGGTCGCTTTTGAATTACATGTGGCTTTTTTGAATCAATGTGGCTTTTGAACCTAAATGTGGCTTGAAATAAATGTGGCTTTTGAATACATTTGGCTTTTGAACTAATGTGGCTTGAATTAATGTGGCCCTGAAGTAATGTAGTGTTTGAAAATGTGGTTCATGAAATTAATGTGGCTTTTGAAATAATGTGTCTCTTGAAATAAATGTGACTTTTGAGGTGTGGCTTTGTGATGTGTGGCTTTTAATAGATGTGGCTTTTGTAAGAAAAGTGGCGTTTGAGGTGTTTGGCTTTGGAAATAAATGTGGCTTTTGAAATAAATGTGGCTTGTGAAAAATATTTGTTTTGAAAATTGTGGCTTTTGAGAATAAATGTGGCTTGTTATTAAACAAATGTCGCTCTTCAAATAAATGTGGCTTTTGTAATAAGTGTGCAATTGAAATAAATGTGCTTTTGAGGTGTGACTTTTGTGCTGTGGCTTGAAATAAATTTGGTTTTTGAAATGCGGTTTTGAAATGTGGCGTTTGAAAAGTGCTTTTGTATGACTGCGGCTTTTGAGGTGTGCTGTTGAGGTGTGTCTTTCAAAATAAATGTGCATTTGAATGTGGGGGGGCCTTTGAGATGAGGCTGATTTGAATGAATGTAGCTTTTGAGGTGGTCATTTGGAAATAAATGTGGATTGAATAAATGTGGGTCTTGAAAGAAATGTGCGTGTTTGAAATTTGGCTTTGAAATCAATGTGGTTTTGAAATAATGTGGCTTTGAAATGTGGCTTTTGGAAATGTGGGTTGCAATGTGGCTTTTGAAATGAATGTTGGCTTTTGAAATAAATGCGGCTCTTGATATAAATGTGGCTTCTGAGGTGTGTTTTAAAATAAATGTAGTTTTTGAAATGTAGCTGTTGAACTTTGGCTTGTGCGGTGTGGCTGAAATAAAGGTGCTTTTGAAATGGGCTTTTGAAATAAACCTTGCGCTTGAATAATGTGGTTTTGATGTGAGGCTTTTGAACCCACTAATGGCTTTAGAAATCAACATGGCTTTTGAAACAAATGTGACTTTTGAAATATGCTTTTGAAGTAAATGGGGCTTTGAAATAAATTGTGGCATTTTGAATAAATGTGGCTCTTTGAGGTGGAGGCTTTTGTAAAACAATAATGGCTTTTGAAATCAACGAGGCTTTTGAAAAAATGTGAGGGGGGGGCTTTTGAAATGTGGCTTTTGACGTAAATGTGGCATTTGAAATAAATGTGGTTGTTGAAGGTGTGACTTTTGTGCTGTGTTGATAATAAATTTGCGTTTTTGAAATGTGGCTTTTGAAATGTTGGCGTTTGAAAGTGGTTTTGAAAGAATGCAGCTTTTGAGGTGTGGCTGTTGAGGTGTGTCTTTTCAAATGAATGTGGCTATTGAGGTGTGGATTTTTAAATACATGTGGAATTTGAAATGTGACTTTTGAAATAAACTTGGCGTTTGAATTAAATGTGGCTTTTGAGGTGTGGCTTTTGAAATAATATTGGCTTTTGAAATAAATGTGGCTTTTGAAAAGAAGGTGGCTTTTGAAGTAAAGGTGGCCTTTGAAAGAAATGTAGCTCTTGAAATAAATGTCGCTTTTGATAGAAATGTGGCATTTTAAATAAATGTGGCTTTTGAAATGAATGTGGCTTTTGAAATATGGCTTTGGAAAAAAATATGGCTTTTGAAATGTGGTTTTTGAAATTAAATGGTAGCTTTGAGGTGCGGACTTGTGTTAAAAATGTGGGATTTGAAAGAATTGTGGCTTTGTAATGTGCCTTTGGAGGTGTGGCTTTTGAATAAATTGGGCTTTAGAAAAAAAAAAGTGGCTTTTGAGGTGTGGCTTTTGAGCAGTGGCTTGGAAATTGTTGCCGCTTTTTAAATAAATGGTTGGCTGGGCTTTTGAAATATATGTTGGCTTTGATGAGATGTTGTGGCCTTCTGAAAGAAATGTGGCCTTTTTAAATAAATGTGGCGTATAGTGTGGCTTTTAAATAAATGGTGCTTTTGAACTAAATGAAGCTTTTGAGGTGGGGCTTTTGAAAACACGTGGCTTTGAAATGAGGTAGCTTTTGAAATAAATGTGACTTTTGAAGGATCTGTGGCTATTGAAAAAAATGGATTTGAAAATGAATGATGCGGCTTTTGAAATGTGGGCTTTGAAAAAATGTGGCTTTGAGGTGTGGCTTTTTGAGGAGTGGTTTGATATAGAATGTTTGTATGACATTTGGCTTTATGATATTACATGTGGCTCTTGAGGTATATGGTTTTGTGCTGTGGCTCGAATAAATGTAGTAGTTTTAAATTTGGCTTTTGAAATGATGGCGTTTTTGAATAATTGTGCTTGAAATAAATGTGGCTCCTTGAAAGCAATGTGGTGTTTGAAATGTGGCTTTTGAAATCAATGTGGCTTTTGAAATAAATGTGGCTTTTGAAATGTTGGCGTTTGAATGTGGCTTTTGAAATGAATGTGCTTTCTGAAATAACTGCGGGCTTGATTTAATGTGGCTTCTGAGGTGTGTTTATAAAAAAATGTAGTTTTTGAAAATGTAGTTGTTGATTTGGTTGTGCGGTGTGGCTGATTAAAGGTGGCTTTTGAAATGTGGCTTTTTGAAATGTGGGCTTTTGAAATAAACCCGGCTTTTGAATTAAAATGTGGCTTTTGATGTGAGGCTTTTAAACAAGAATGGCTTTTGGAAATCAAAAGTGGCTTTGAAAAAAATGTGACTTATGAAATGTGGGCCTTTTTGAAAGTAATTGTGGCTTTTGAAATAAATGTGGGCTTTTTGAATTAAATGTGGCTTTTGAGGTGAGGGCTTTTGGAAACATTAATGGCTTTTGAAATCACGTGGCTTTTGACAGAAATGTGGACTTATGATGTGGCTTTTGAAGTAAATGTGGTTTTGAAAATAAATGTGGCTTTTGAGGTGTGACTTTTGTGCTGTGGCTTGAAAAAAAATCTGGTTTGTGAAAATGTTGCTTTTGGAAATGTGGCGTTTGAAAAGTGGCTTTTGAAATGAATGCAGCTTTGTGGTGTGGCTGTTGGGTGTGTCCTTTCAAATGAATGTGGCTTTTGAGGTGTGGATTTTTAAATACATGTGGAATTTGAAATGTGACTTTTGAAAATAAACTTGGCGTTTGAATTAAATGTGGTTTTGAGGTGTGGCCTTTTGAAATTATATGGCTTTTGAAATAAATGTGGCTTTTGAATCAATGTGGCTTTTGAACTCAATGTGGCTTGATATAATGTGGCTCTTGAAAAGAAATGTGGTGTTTGAAATGTGGCTTTTTAAATGTCGCGATTTGAAATGTGGCTTGTTGAAATGAATGTGGCTTTTGAATTAAAATGCGGCTCTTGCAATAAATGTGGCTTCTGAGGGGTGTCTTTTAAAATACTGTGGTTTTTGAATTGTGGCTGTTGAAATGGGCTTTTGAAGGTGTGGCTTTGAAATCATGTGGCTTTTGAAATACAGCTGGCTTTGGAGGTGTGGCCTTAGTAGGTATGTGGCATTTCGAAATAAATGTGCTTTTGTAAGAAGGTGGCTTTTGAAGTAAAAGGTGGCCTTTGAAAGAAATGTAGCTCTTGAAATAAATGTCGCTTTTGATAGGAATGTGTGCATTTTAAATAATGTGGCTTTTGAATGGAATTGTGGCTTTTGAAAATTTGCTTTGGAAAAAAATATGGCTTTTGAAAAGTGGTTTTGGAAATAAATGTAGCTTCTGAGTGCGGGAACTTTGTTACAAATGTGGGATTGAAAGATTGTGGCTTTTGAAATGTGCTTTTGAGGTGTGGCTTTTGAAATAAATGTGGCTTTTGAAAAAAAAGTGGCTTTTGAGGTGTGGCTTTTGAGCAGTGACTTGAAATGTGGCTTTTAAATAAATGTGGCTTTTGCAAATATTGTGCTTGTGAAAGACGGATGTGCTTCTGAAAGAAAGAAATGTGGCTTTTTAAATAAATGTGGCTTTTTAGGTGTGGCTTTTAAATAAATGTTGCTTTTGAAATAAATGTAGCTTTTGAGGTGTGGCTTTTGAAATACACGTGGCTTTTGAAATGAATGTAGCTTTTGAAATAAATGTGACTTTTGAAGGATATGTGGCTATTGAAAAAAATGGCATTTGAAATGAATGAGGCTTTTGAAATGTGGCTTTGAAATAAATGTGGCTTTTGAGGTGTGGCTTTTGAGGAGTGGCTTCTGATATAGATTTTTGTATGACATTTGGCTTTTGTATTACATGTGGCTCTTGAGGTATGGCTTTTGTGCTGTGGCTCGAATAAATGTAGTTTTTTTAAATTTGGCTTTTGAAATGTGGCGTTTGAAATGTGGCTTTTGAAATATGGCATTTGAAATGAATGCTGCTTTTGAAATAAATGCGTCTCTTGAAATAAATGTGGCTTCTGAGGTGCGTCTTGTAAAATAAATGTGGTTTTTGAAATGTCGCTTTTAAAATAAATGTGGCTTTTGAAATAAATGTGGCTTTTGAAATGTGGCTTTTGAGGTGAAGCTTTTTAAATGAATGTGGCTTTTGAAATGTGACTATTGTAATAAACTTGGCGTTTGAATTAAATGTGGCTTTTGAAATCATTGTGGCTTTTGAAATAAATGTGGCTTGAAATAAATGTGGCTCTTGAAAGAAATGTGGTGTTTGAAATGTGGCTTTTGAAATAAATGTGTCTCTGGAAATAAATGTGGCTTTTGAGGTGTGGCTTTTGTCCTGTGGCTTGAAATAAATGTGGTTTTTGAAATGTGGCTTTTGAAATGTGGCGTTTGAAAAGTGGCTTTTGAATGAATGTGGCTGAATATAAAATGCGGTTTTGAATTAAATGTGCTTTGAGGTGTGGCTGTTGAGGTGTGGACGTGAAATAAATGTGGATTTGAAAATGTGGCTTTTGAGGTGAGGCGTTTTGAATGAATGTAGCTTTTGAGGTGTGGTTTTGAAATACATGTGGTTGAAATTAAATGTGGCTCTTGAAAGCACATGTGGTGTTTTGAAATGTTGGTTTTGAAATCAATGTGCTTTTGAAATAAATTGTGGCGTTTGAAATTGTGGCTTTTGAATTGAGTGGCGTTTGAAATAAATGCGGCTCTTGAAATAAATGTGGCTTCTGAGGTGTCTTTTAAAATAAATGTTGTTTTTGAAATGTAGCTGTTGAAATTTGGCTTGTCAGGTGTGGCTGAAATAAATGTAGCTTTTGAAATGTGGCTTTTGAAATAAAACCGCGCTTGAAATTAAATGTGGACTTTTGAGGTGAGGCTTCATCTGAGGCTTTTGAAACAAACGTGGCTTTTGAAATGAATGTGGCTTTTGAAATAAATTTGACTTTTGAAATGTGGCTTTTGACATAAATGTGGCTTTTGAAATAAATGTGGCTTTTCAAATCATTGTGGCTTTTCAAATCAGTTTGGTTTTGAAATAAATGTGGCTGTTGAAATAAATGTGGCTTTTGAGGTTTTACTTTTGAGGTGTGGCTTTTTAGGTGTGTATTTTGATATAAATGTGGCTTTTGAAATGTGGTTTTTGAGGTGTGGCTTTTGAAATAAATGTGGCTTTTGAAATAAATGTGGCTTTTGAAATGTTACTTTTGAAAAAAACCTTCCTTTTGAATTAAATGTGGCTCTTGAGGTATGGTTTTTTAAATACGAGTGGCTTTTGAAATAAAATGCGGCTTTTGAAATAAATGTGGCTTTTGAGGGATGACGAAATGAATGTCACTTTTGATATAATCCTATCTTTAGAAATAAATGTGGCTTTTGAGGTGTGGCATTTGAAATAATAGTGGCGTTTGAAATAAATGTGGCATTTGAACTGTGTGGTTTTTGATATTTGTCTTTTGAAATGAATGTGGCTTTTGAAAGAAATATGGCTTTTGAAAGAAATGTGGCTATTGAAATCAACGTGGATTTCGAAACATGGCTTTTGAAAAAATGTAGCTTTTGAAATATGGCATTTCAAAATAAATGTGGCTTGTGAAATATATGTGCCTGCTGAAATAAATGTGGCTTTAGAAAGAAATGTGGCTTTCGAAATAAATGTGGCTTTTGAAATCAAGGTGGTTTTTGAAATTTGTTTTTTGAAATTTGTTTTTTTAAATGAATTAGTTCCTGAAATGAATGTGACTTTTGAAATGTGGCTTTTGAATGAAACGTGGCTTTTGAGGTGTGGCTTTTGATAAGATTATGGCTGTTGATATAAATGTGGCTTTTGAAATGTGGCCTTTGAAATAAATGTGGCTTATGAAATAAAAGTGGCTCTTGAAATAAATGTGGCTTTTGAGGTGTGGCTTTTGTGCTGTGGCTTGAAATAAATGTGGTTTTTGAAATGTGGCGTTTGAAAAGTGGCTTGAACTAAATGCGGCTTTTGAATTAAATGTGGCTTTGTGGTGTAGCTGTTGAGTTGTGTCTTGTGAAATGAATGTGGCTTTTGAAATGTGGCTTTTTGGGTGAGGCTTTTTAAATGAATGTGGCTTTTGAAATGTGAATTTTGTAATAAACTTGGCGTTAGAATTAAATGTGGCTTTTGAGGTGAGGCTTTTGAAATAATAGTGGCTTTTGAAATCAATGTGGCTTTTGAAATAAATGTGGCTTGAAATAAATGTGGCTCTTGAAAGAAATGTGGTGTTTGAAATGTTGCTTTTGAAATCAATGTGGCGTTTGAAATAAATGTGGCTCTTGAAATAAATGTGGCTTTTGAGGTGTGGCTTGAAATAAATGTGGTTTTTGAATGTGGCTTTTGAAATATGGCGTTTGAAAAGTGGCTTTTGAAATGAATGTGGCTTGAAATAAATGCGGCGTGATTTAAACGTAGCTTCTGAGGTGTGGCTGTTGAGGCGTGACATGTGAAATAAATGTGGCATTTCAAATGTGGCTTTTGAGGTGAGGCGTTTTTTTGATGAATTGTGGCTTTAGAGGTGATATTTTCTCTGGCATTTTGAAATAAATGTGGCTTGAAATAAATGTGGCTCTTGAAAGCAATGTGGTGTTTGAAATGTGGCTTTTGAAATCAATGTGGCTTTTGAAATAAATGCGGCTCTTGATATAAATGTGGCTTCTGAGGTGTGTCAAAATAAATGTAGTTTTTGAAATGTAGCTGTTGAAATTTGGCTTGTGAGTTGTGGCTGAAATAAATGTGCATTTTGAAATGTGGCTTTTGAAATAAACCTGGCTTTTGAATTAAATGTGGCTTTTGAGGTGTGTCTTTTGAGGTGTGTATTTAGATATAAATGTGGCTTTCGAAATGTTACTTTTGAAAGAAACATGGCTTTTGAATTAAATGTGGCTTCTGAGGTGTGGGTTTTTTAATAATAGTGGCTTTTGAAATAAATGTGGCTTTTGAAATATATGTGGCTTTTGAAAGTAATGTGGATTTTGAAATGTGGCTTTTGATAGAAATGTGGCTTTTGAAAGAAATGTGGCTTTTGAAATAAATGTGCGCTTGAGGTGTGGCTTTTGTACTGTGGCTTGAAATAAATGTGGTTTTTTAAATGTCGTTTTTTTTAAATGTGGCTTTTGAAATGTGGCTCCTGAAATGTGGCGTTTGAAATGCGGCTTTTTAAATAATTGTGGCTTTTGAAATAAATGTGGCTTTTGAAATGTGGCTTTTGAAATAAATGTGGCTTTTGAATAAATGTGGCCTTTGAAAACATTGTGGCTTTTCACAACAGTTTGGTTTTGAATTAAATGTGGATTTTGAGGTGTGGCTTTTTTGCGGTGTGGCTTTTGAGGTGTGGCTTTTGAGGTGTGTCTTTTGATATCAATGTGGCTTTTGAAATGTTACTTTTGAAATAAATGTGGCTGTTGAAATAAATGTGGATATTGAAATAAATATGGCTTTTGAAATATATGTGGCTTTTGAAATAAATGTGGCTTTGGAAATAAATGTGGCTTTTGAATAATTGTGGCTTATGAAATAAAAGTGGCTCTTGAAAATAAATGTGGCTTTTGAGGTGTGGCTTTTGTGCTGTGGCTTGAAATAAATGTGTTTTTTGAAATGTGGCGTTTGAAAAGTGGCTTTTGAAATGAATGTGGGTTGAACTAAATGCGGCTTTTGAATTTAAATGCGGCTTTGTGGTGTGGCAGTTGAGGTGTGTCTTGTGAAATAAATGTGGCTTTTGAAATGTGGCTTTTGAGGTGAAGCTTTTTAAATGAATGTGGCTTTTGAAAATGCGACTATTGTAATAAACTTGGCGTTTGAATTAAATGTGGCTTTTGAAATCAATGTGGCTATTGAAATAAATGTGGCTTGAATATAAATGTGGCTCTTGAAAGAAATGTGGTGTTTGAAATGTGGCTTTTGAAATAAATGTGGCTCTGGAAATAAATGTGGCTTTTGAGGTGTGGCTTTTGTGCTGTGGCCTTGAAATAAAATGTGGTTTTTGAAATGTGGCATTTGAAATGCGGCTTTTGAGGTGAGGCGTTTTGAATGAATGTGGCTTTTAGAGGTGTGGCATTGAAATAAATGTGGCTTGAAAGAAATCTGTCTCTTGAAAGCAATGTGGTGTTTGAAATGTGGCTGTTTGAAATCAATGTGGCTTTTGAAATAAATGTGGCTTTTGAAATGTGGCGTTTGAAATGTGGCTTTTGAAATGAATGTGGCTTTTGAAATATATGCGGCTCTTGATATTAAATGTAGCTTCTGAGGTGTGTCAAAATAAATGTAGTTTTTGAAATGTAGCTGTTGAAATTTGGCTTGTGAGTTGTGGCTGAAATAAATGTGGATTTTGAAATGTGGCTTTTGAAATAAACCTGGCTTTTTGAATTAAATGCGGTTTTTGAGATGAGGCTTTTGAAACAATAGTGGCTTTTGAAATCAACGTGTCTTTTGAAATAAATGTGGCTTTTGAAATAAATGTGGCTGTTGAAATAAATGTGGCTTTTGAGGTGTGGCTTTTGTGGTGGTGTATTTAGATATCAATGTGACTTTTGAAATGTTACTTTTGAAAAAACATGGCTTTTGAATTAAATGTGGCTTTTGAGGTGTGGGTTTTTTTAATAATAGTGGCTTTTGAAATAAATGTGGCTTTTGAAATAAATGTGGCTTTTGAAAGTAATGTGGCTTTTGAAATATATGTGGATTTTGAAAATAAATGTGGCACTTGAGGTGTGGCTTTTGTGCTGTGGCTTGAATAAATGTGGTTTTTGAAATGTGGCTCCTGAAATGTGGCTTTTGAAATGTGGTTTTTTGAAATGAATGTGGTTTTTGAAATGAATGTGGCTTTTGAATAAATGCGGCTCTTTAATACATGTGGCTTTTGAGGTGTGTCTATTAAAAGAAATGTGGCTTGTAACAATAGTGGCTTTTGAAATGTGGCTTTTGAAATAAATGTGGCTTTTGAATAAATGTGGCCTTTGAAAACATTGTGGCTTTTCACAACAGTTTGGTTTTGAATTAAATGTGGATTTTGAGGTGTGGCTTTTGCGGTGTGGCTTTTGCGGTGTGGCTTTTGAGGTGTGGCTTTGAGGTGTGTCTTTTTGATATCAATGTGGCTTTTGAAATGTTACTTTTGAAATAAATGTGGCTGTTGAAATAAATGTGGATATTGAAATAAATATGGCTTTTGAAATATATGTGGCTTTTGAAATAAATGTGGCTTTGGAAATAAATGTGGCTTTTGAAATAATTGTGGCTTATGAAATAAAAGTGGCTCTTTGAAATAAATGTGGCTTTTGAGGTGTGGCTTTTGTGCTGTGGCTTGAAATAAATGTGTTTTTTGAAATGTGGCGTTTGAAAAGTGGCTTTTGAAATGAATGTGGGTTGAACTAAATGCGGCTTTTGAATTAAAAGCGGCTTTGTGGTGTGGCAGTTGAGGTGTGTCTTGTGAAATAAATGTGGCTTTTGAAATGTGGCTTTTGAGGTGAAGCTTTTTAAATGAATGTGGCTTTGAAATGTGACTATTGTAATAAACTTGGCGTTTGAATTAAATGTGGCTTTTGAAATCAATGTGGCTATTGAAATAAAATGTGGCTTGAAATAAATGTGGCTCTTGAAAGAAAATGTGGTGTTTGAAATGTGGCTTTTGAAATAAATGTGGCTCTGGAAATAAATGTGGCTTTTGAGGTGTGGCTTTTGTGCTGTGGCTTGAAATAAATGTGGTTTTTGAAATGTGGCATTTGAAATGCGGCTTTTGAGGTGAGGCGTTTTGAATGAATGTGGCTTTAGAGGTGTGGCATTTGAAATAAATGTGGCTTGAAATAAATCTGTCTCTTGAAAGCAATGTGGTGTTTGAAATGTGGCTGTTGAAATCAATGTGGCTTTTGAAATAAATGTGGCTTTTGAAATGTGGCGTTTGAAATGTGGCTTTTGAAATGAATGTGGCTTTTGAAATAAATGCGGCTCTTGATATAAATGTAGCTTCTGAGGTGTGTCAAAATAAATGTAGTTTTTGAAATGTAGCTGTTGAAATTTGGCTTGTGAGTTGTGGCTGAAATAAATGTGGATTTTGAAATGTGGCTTTTGAAATAAACCTGGCTTTTGAATTAAATGCGGTTTTTGAGGTGAGGCTTTTGAAACAATAGTGGCTTTTGAAATCAACGTGTCTTTTGAAATAAATGTGGCTTTTGAAAAAAATGTGACTTTTGAAATGTGGCTTTTGAAGTAAATGTGGCTTTTGAAATAAATGTGGCTGTTGAAATAAATGTGGCTTTTGAGGTGTGGCTTTTGTGGTGTGTATTTAGATATCAATGTGACTTTTGAAATGTTACTTTTGAAAAAACATGGCTTTTGAATTAAATGTGGCTTTTGAGGTGTGGGTTTTTTTAATAATAGTGGCTTTTGAAATAAATGTGGCTTTTGAAAGAAATGTGGCTTTTGAAAGTAATGTGGCTTTTGAAATATATGTGGATTTTGAAATAAATGTGGCACTTGAGGTGTGGCTTTTGTGCTGTGGCTTGAAATAAATGTGGTTTTTGAAATGTGGCTCCTGAAATGTGGCTTTTGAAATGTGGTTTTTGAAATGAATGTGGTTTTTGAAATGAATGTGGCTTTTGAAATAAATGCGGCTCTTTAAATACATGTGGCTTTTGAGGTGTGTCTATTAAAAGAAATGTGGCTTGAAACAATAGTGGCTTTTGAATCAACGTGTCTTTCGAAATAAACGTGGCTTTTGAAAAAAATGTGACTTTTGAAATGTGGCTTTTGAAGTAAATGTGGCTTTTGCAATTAATGTGGCTGTTGAAATAAATGTGGCTTTTGAGGTGTGGCGTTTGAGGTGTGTATTTAGATATACATGTGACTTTCGAAATGTTACTTTTAAAAAACATGGCTTTTGAATTAAATGTGGCTTTTGAGGTGTGGGTTTTTTAATAATAGTGGCTTTTGAAATAAATGTGGCTTTTGAAAGAAATGTGGCTTTTGAAATAAATGTGGCGCTTGAGGTGTGGCTTTTGTGCTGTGGCTTTTGTGCTGTGGCTTGAAATAAATGTGTTTTTTGAAATGTGGCTTTTGGAATGTGGCTCCTGAAATGTTGTGTTTGAAATGTGGTTTTTGAAATGAATGTGACTTTTGAAATAAATGCGGCTCTTTAAATACATGTGGCTTTTGAGGTGTGTCTATTAAAATAAATGTGGGTTTTGAAATTTGCCTTTTAAGGTGTGGCTTTGAAATAAATGTGGCTTTTGAAATGTGGCTTTTGAAATAAACCCGGCTTTTGAAATAAATGTGGCTTTTGAGGTGCGGCTTTTGAAAATAATAGTGGCTTTTGAAATCAATGTGGCTTTTTAAATAATTGTGGCTTTTGAAATAAATGTGGCTTTGAAATGTGGCTTTTGAAATAAATGTGGCTTTTGAATAAATGTGGCCTGTGAAAATAGTGTGGCTTTTCACATCAGTTTGGTTTTGAAATAAATGTGGATTTTGAGGTGTGGCTTTTATGGTGTGGCTTTTGAGGTGTGGCTTTTGAGGTGTGTCTTTTGATATCAATGTGGCTTTTGAAATGTTACTGTTGAAACAAATGTGGCTGTTGAAATAAATGTGGATATTGAAATGAATATGGCTTTTGAAATATATGTGGCTTTTGAAATAAATGTGGCTTTGGAAATAAACGTGGCTTTTGAAATAATTGTGGCTTATGAAAATAAAAGTGGCTCTTGAAATAAATAAGGCTTTTGAGGTGTGGCTTTTGTGCTGTGGCTTGAAATAAATGTGTTTTTTGAAATGTGGCGTTTGAAGAGTGGCTTTTGAAATGAAATGTGGGTTGAACTAAAAGTGGCTTTTGAAATCAATGTGGCTTTTGAAATAAATGTGGCTTGAAATAAATGTGGCTCTTGAAAGAAATGTGGTGTTTGAAATGTTGCTTTTGAAATCAATGTGGCGTTTGAAATAAATGTGGCTCTTGAAATAAATGTGGCTTTTGAGGTGTGGCTTGAAATAAATGTGGTTTTTGAATGTGGCTTTTGAAATATGGCGTTTGAAAAGTGGCTTTTGAAATGAATGTGGCTTGAAATAAATGCGGCGTGATTTAAACGTAGCTTCTGAGGTGTGGCTGTTGAGGCGTGACATGTGAAATAAATGTGGCATTTCAAATGTGGCTTTTGAGGTGAGGCGTTTTGAATGAATGTGGCTTTAGAGGTGTGGCATTTGAAATAAATGTGGCTTGAAATAAATGTGGCTCTTGAAAGCAATGTGGTGTTTGAAATGTGGCTTTTGAAATCAATGTGGCTTTTGAAATAAATGCGGCTCTTGATATAAATGTGGCTTCTGAGGTGTGTCAAAATAAATGTAGTTTTTGAAATGTAGCTGTTGAAATTTGGCTTGTGAGTTGTGGCTGAAATAAATGTGCATTTTGAAATGTGGCTTTTGAAATAAACCTGGCTTTTGAATTAAATGTGGCTTTTGAGGTGTGGCTTTTGAGGTGTGTCTTTTGAGGTGTGTATTTAGATATAAATGTGGCTTTCGAAATGTTACTTTTGAAAGAAACATGGCTTTTGAATTAAATGTGGCTTCTGAGGTGTGGGTTTTTTAATAATAGTGGCTTTTGAAATAAATGTGGCTTTTGAAATATATGTGGCTTTTGAAAGTAATGTGGATTTTGAAATGTGGCTTTTGATAGAAATGTGGCTTTTGAAAGAAATGTGGCTTTTGAAATAAATGTGGCGCTTGAGGTGTGGCTTTTGTACTGTGGCTTGAAATAAATGTGGTTTTTTAAATGTGTTTTTTTAAATGTGGCTTTTGAAATGTGGCTCCTGAAATGTGGCGTTTGAAATGCGGCTTTTTAAATAATTGTGGCTTTTGAAATAAATGTGGCTTTTGAAATGTGGCTTTTGAAATAAATGTGGCTTTTGAATAAATGTGGCCTTTGAAAACATTGTGGCTTTTCACAACAGTTTGGTTTTGAATTAAATGTGGATTTTGAGGTGTGGCTTTTGCGGTGTGGCTTTTGAGGTGTGGCTTTTGAGGTGTGTCTTTTGATATCAATGTGGCTTTTGAAATGTTACTTTTGAAATAAATGTGGCTGTTGAAATAAATGTGGATATTGAAATAAATATGGCTTTTGAAATATATGTGGCTTTTGAAATAAATGTGGCTTTGGAAATAAATGTGGCTTTTGAAATAATTGTGGCTTATGAAATAAAAGTGGCTCTTGAAATAAATGTGGCTTTTGAGGTGTGGCTTTTGTGCTGTGGCTTGAAATAAATGTGTTTTTTGAAATGTGGCGTTTGAAAAGTGGCTTTTGAAATGAATGTGGGTTGAACTAAATGCGGCTTTTGAATTAAATGCGGCTTTGTGGTGTGGCAGTTGAGGTGTGTCTTGTGAAATAAATGTGGCTTTTGAAATGTGGCTTTTGAGGTGAAGCTTTTTAAATGAATGTGGCTTTTGAAATGCGACTATTGTAATAAACTTGGCGTTTGAATTAAATGTGGCTTTTGAAATCAATGTGGCTATTGAAATAAATGTGGCTTGATATAAATGTGGCTCTTGAAAGAAATGTGGTGTTTGAAATGTGGCTTTTGAAATAAATGTGGCTCTGGAAATAAATGTGGCTTTTGAGGTGTGGCTTTTGTGCTGTGGCTTGAAATAAATGTGGTTTTTGAAATGTGGCATTTGAAATGCGGCTTTTGAGGTGAGGCGTTTTGAATGAATGTGGCTTTAGAGGTGTGGCATTTGAAATAAATGTGGCTTGAAAGAAATCTGTCTCTTGAAAGCAATGTGGTGTTTGAAATGTGGCTGTTGAAATCAATGTGGCTTTTGAAATAAATGTGGCTTTTGAAATGTGGCGTTTGAAATGTGGCTTTTGAAATGAATGTGGCTTTTGAAATAAATGCGGCTCTTGATATAAATGTAGCTTCTGAGGTGTGTCAAAATAAATGTAGTTTTTGAAATGTAGCTGTTGAAATTTGGCTTGTGAGTTGTGGCTGAAATAAATGTGGATTTTGAAATGTGGCTTTTGAAATAAACCTGGCTTTTGAATTAAATGCGGTTTTTGAGATGAGGCTTTTGAAACAATAGTGGCTTTTGAAATCAACGTGTCTTTTGAAATAAATGTGGCTTTTGAAATAAATGTGGCTGTTGAAATAAATGTGGCTTTTGAGGTGTGGCTTTTGTGGTGTGTATTTAGATATCAATGTGACTTTTGAAATGTTACTTTTGAAAAAACATGGCTTTTGAATTAAATGTGGCTTTTGAGGTGTGGGTTTTTTTAATAATAGTGGCTTTTGAAATAAATGTGGCTTTTGAAATAAATGTGGCTTTTGAAAGTAATGTGGCTTTTGAAATATATGTGGATTTTGAAATAAATGTGGCACTTGAGGTGTGGCTTTTGTGCTGTGGCTTGAAATAAATGTGGTTTTTGAAATGTGGCTCCTGAAATGTGGCTTTTGAAATGTGGTTTTTGAAATGAATGTGGTTTTTGAAATGAATGTGGCTTTTGAAATAAATGCGGCTCTTTAAATACATGTGGCTTTTGAGGTGTGTCTATTAAAAGAAATGTGGCTTGTAACAATAGTGGCTTTTGAAATGTGGCTTTTGAAATAAATGTGGCTTTTGAATAAATGTGGCCTTTGAAAACATTGTGGCTTTTCACAACAGTTTGGTTTTGAATTAAATGTGGATTTTGAGGTGTGGCTTTTGCGGTGTGGCTTTTGCGGTGTGGCTTTTGAGGTGTGGCTTTTGAGGTGTGTCTTTTGATATCAATGTGGCTTTTGAAATGTTACTTTTGAAATAATGTGGCTGTTGAAATAAATGTGGATATTGAAATAAATATGGCTTTTGAAATATATGTGGCTTTTGAAATAAATGTGGCTTTGGAAATAAATGTGGCTTTTGAAATAATTGTGGCTTATGAAATAAAAGTGGCTCTTGAAATAAATGTGGCTTTTGAGGTGTGGCTTTTGTGCTGTGGCTTGAAATAAATGTGTTTTTTGAAATGTGGCGTTTGAAAAGTGGCTTTTGAAATGAATGTGGGTTGAACTAAATGCGGCTTTTGAATTAAATGCGGCTTTGTGGTGTGGCAGTTGAGGTGTGTCTTGTGAAATAAATGTGGCTTTTGAAATGTGGCTTTTGAGGTGAAGCTTTTTAAATGAATGTGGCTTTTGAAATGTGACTATTGTAATAAACTTGGCGTTTGAATTAAATGTGGCTTTTGAAATCAATGTGGCTATTGAAATAAATGTGGCTTGAAATAAATGTGGCTCTTGAAAGAAATGTGGTGTTTGAAATGTGGCTTTTGAAATAAATGTGGCTCTGGAAATAAATGTGGCTTTTGAGGTGTGGCTTTTGTGCTGTGGCTTGAAATAAATGTGGTTTTTGAAATGTGGCATTTGAAATGCGGCTTTTGAGGTGAGGCGTTTTGAATGAATGTGGCTTTAGAGGTGTGGCATTTGAAATAAATGTGGCTTGAAATAAATCTGTCTCTTGAAAGCAATGTGGTGTTTGAAATGTGGCTGTTGAAATCAATGTGGCTTTTGAAATAAATGTGGCTTTTGAAATGTGGCGTTTGAAATGTGGCTTTTGAAATGAATGTGGCTTTTGAAATAAATGCGGCTCTTGATATAAATGTAGCTTCTGAGGTGTGTCAAAATAAATGTAGTTTTTGAAATGTAGCTGTTGAAATTTGGCTTGTGAGTTGTGGCTGAAATAAATGTGGATTTTGAAATGTGGCTTTTGAAATAAACCTGGCTTTTGAATTAAATGCGGTTTTTGAGGTGAGGCTTTTGAAACAATAGTGGCTTTTGAAATCAACGTGTCTTTTGAAATAAATGTGGCTTTTGAAAAAAATGTGACTTTTGAAATGTGGCTTTTGAAGTAAATGTGGCTTTTGAAATAAATGTGGCTGTTGAAATAAATGTGGCTTTTGAGGTGTGGCTTTTGTGGTGTGTATTTAGATATCAATGTGACTTTTGAAATGTTACTTTTGAAAAAACATGGCTTTTGAATTAAATGTGGCTTTTGAGGTGTGGGTTTTTTTAATAATAGTGGCTTTTGAAATAAATGTGGCTTTTGAAATAAATGTGGCTTTTGAAAGTAATGTGGCTTTTGAAATATATGTGGATTTTGAAATAAATGTGGCACTTGAGGTGTGGCTTTTGTGCTGTGGCTTGAAATAAATGTGGTTTTTGAAATGTGGCTCCTGAAATGTGGCTTTTGAAATGTGGTTTTTGAAATGAATGTGGTTTTTGAAATGAATGTGGCTTTTGAAATAAATGCGGCTCTTTAAATACATGTGGCTTTTGAGGTGTGTCTATTAAAAGAAATGTGGCTTGAAACAATAGTGGCTTTTGAATCAACGTGTCTTTCGAAATAAACGTGGCTTTTGAAAAAAATGTGACTTTTGAAATGTGGCTTTTGAAGTAAATGTGGCTTTTGCAATTAATGTGGCTGTTGAAATAAATGTGGCTTTTGAGGTGTGGCGTTTGAGGTGTGTATTTAGATATACATGTGACTTTCGAAATGTTACTTTTAAAAAACATGGCTTTTGAATTAAATGTGGCTTTTGAGGTGTGGGTTTTTTAATAATAGTGGCTTTTGAAATAAATGTGGCTTTTGAAAGAAATGTGGCTTTTGAAATAAATGTGGCGCTTGAGGTGTGGCTTTTGTGCTGTGGCTTTTGTGCTGTGGCTTGAAATAAATGTGTTTTTTGAAATGTGGCTTTTGGAATGTGGCTCCTGAAATGTTGTGTTTGAAATGTGGTTTTTGAAATGAATGTGACTTTTGAAATAAATGCGGCTCTTTAAATACATGTGGCTTTTGAGGTGTGTCTATTAAAATAAATGTGGGTTTTGAAATTTGCCTTTTAAGGTGTGGCTTTGAAATAAATGTGGCTTTTGAAATGTGGCTTTTGAAATAAACCCGGCTTTTGAAATAAATGTGGCTTTTGAGGTGCGGCTTTTGAAATAATAGTGGCTTTTGAAATCAATGTGGCTTTTTAAATAATTGTGGCTTTTGAAATAAATGTGGCTTTTGAAATGTGGCTTTTGAAATAAATGTGGCTTTTGAATAAATGTGGCCTGTGAAAATAGTGTGGCTTTTCACATCAGTTTGGTTTTGAAATAAATGTGGATTTTGAGGTGTGGCTTTTATGGTGTGGCTTTTGAGGTGTGGCTTTTGAGGTGTGTCTTTTGATATCAATGTGGCTTTTGAAATGTTACTGTTGAAACAAATGTGGCTGTTGAAATAAATGTGGATATTGAAATGAATATGGCTTTTGAAATATATGTGGCTTTTGAAATAAATGTGGCTTTGGAAATAAACGTGGCTTTTGAAATAATTGTGGCTTATGAAATAAAAGTGGCTCTTGAAATAAATAAGGCTTTTGAGGTGTGGCTTTTGTGCTGTGGCTTGAAATAAATGTGTTTTTTGAAATGTGGCGTTTGAAGAGTGGCTTTTGAAATGAATGTGGGTTGAACTAAATGCGGCTTTTGAATTAAATGTGGCTTTGTGGTGTGTCTGTTGAGGTGTGTCTTGTGAAATAAATGTGGCTTTTGAAATGTGGCTTTTGAGGTGAAGCTTTTTAAATGAATGTGGCGTTTGAAATGTGACAATTGTAACAAACTTGGCGTTTGAATTAAATGTGGCTTTTGAAATCAATGTGGCTTTTGAAATAAATGTGTCTTGAAATAAATGTGGCTCTTGAAAGAAATGTGGTGTTTGAAATGTGGCTTTTGAAATAAATGTGGCTCTGGAAATAAATGTGGCTTTTGAGGTGTGGCTTTTGTGCTGTGGCTTGAAATAAATGTGGTTTGTGAAATGTGGCTTTTGAAATGTGGCGTTTGAAACGTGGCTTTTGAAATGAATGTGGCTTGAAATAAATGCGGCATTTCAATTAAATGTGGTGTGGCTGTTGAGGTGTGACTTGTGAAATAAATGTGGCATTTGAAATGTGGCTTTTGAGGTGAGGCGTTTTGAATGAATGTAGCTTTTGAGGTGTGGTTTTTGAAATACATGTGGCTTGAAATCAATGTGTCTCTTGAAAGCAATGTGTTGTTTGAAATGTGGCTTTTGAAATCAATGTGGCTTTTGAAATAAATGTGGCGTTTGAAATGTGGCTTTTGAAATGAATGTGGCTTTTGAAATACATGCGGCTCTTGAAATAAATGTGGCTTCTGAGGTGTATTTTAAAATAAATGTTGATTTTGAAATGTAGCTGTTGAAATTTGGCTTGTGAGGTGTGGCTGAAATAAATGTAGCTTTTGAAATGTGGCTTTTGAAATAAACCTGGCTTTTGAATTAAATGTGGTTTTTGAGGTGAGGCTTTTGAAACAAACGTGGCTTTTGAAATGAATGTGGCTTTTGAAATAAATGTGGTTTTTGAAATAATTGTGGCACATGAAATAAAAGTGGCTCTTGAAATAAATGTGGCTTTTGAGGTGTGGCTTTCGTGCTGTGGCTTGAAATAAATGTGTTTTTTGAAATGTGGCGTTTGAAAAGTGGCTTTTGAAATGAATGTGGGTTGAACTAAATGCGGCTTTTGAATTAAATGTGGCTTTGTGGTGTGGCAGTTTAGGTGTGTCTTGTGAAATAAATGTGGCTTTTGAAATGTGGCTTTTGAGGTGAAGCTTTTTAAATGATTGTGGCTTTTGAAATGTGACTATTGTAATAAACTTGGCGTTTGAATTAAATGTGGCTTTTGAAATCAATGTGGCTATTGAAATAAATGTGGCTTGAAATAAACGTGGCTCTTGAAAGAAATGTAGTGTTTGAAATGTGGCTTTTGAAATAAATGTGGCTCTGGAAATAAATGTGGCTTTTGAGGTGTGGCTTTTGTGCTGTGGCTTGAAATAAATGTGGTTTTTGAAATGTGGCTTGAAACAATAGTGGCTTTTGAAATCAACGTGTCTTGAAATAAATGTGGCTTTTGAAGTAAATGTGGCTTTTGCAATTAATGTGGCTGTTGAAATAAATGTGGCTTTTGAGGTGTGGCTTTTGAGGTGTGTATTTAGATATACATGTGACTTTCGAAATGTTACTTTTGAAAAAACATGGCTTTTGAATTAAATGTAGCTTTTGAGGTGTGGTTTTTTTTAAATAATAGTGGCTTTTGAAATAAATGTGGCTTTTGAAATAAATGTGGCGCTTGAGGTGTGGCTTTTGTGCTGTGGCTTGAAATAAATGTGGTTTTTGAAATGTGGCTTTTGAAATGTGGCTCCTGAAATGTGGCGTTTGAAATGTGGTTTTTGAAATGAATGTGACTTTTGAAATAAATACGGCTCTTTAAATACATGTGGCTTTTGAGGTGTGTCTATTAAAATAAATGTGGGTTTTGAAATTTTCCTTTTAAGGTGTGGCTTTGAAATAAATGTGGCTTTTGAAATGTGGCTTTTGAAATAAACCCGGCTTTTGAAATACATGTGGCTTTTGAGGTGCGGCTTTTGAAATAATAGTGGCTTTTGAAATCAATGTGGCTTTTTAAATAATTGTGGCTTTTGAAATAAATGTGGCTTTTGAAATGTGGCTTTTGAATAAATGTGGCCTTTGAAAACATTGTGGCTTTTCACATCAGTTTGGTTTTGAAATAATTGTGGATTTTGAGGTGTGGCTTTTGTGGTGTGGCTTTTGAGGTGTGGCTTTTGAGGTGTGTCTTTTGATATCAATGTGGCTTTTGAAATGTTACTTTTGAAATAAATGTGGCTGTTGAAATAAATAAGGATTTTGAAATAAATATGGCATTTGAAATCAATGTGTCTTTTGAGGTGTGGCTTTTGTGCTGTGGCTTGAAATAAATGTGGTTTTTGAAATGTGGCGTTTGAAAAGTGGCTTTTGAAATGAATGTGGGTTGAACTAAATGCGGCTTTTGAATTAAATGTGGCTTTGTGGTGTGGCAGTTGAGGTGTGTCTTGTGAAATAAATGTGGCTTTTGAAATGTGGCTTTTGAGGTGAAGCTTTTTAAATGAATGTGGCTTTTGAAATGTGACTATTGTAATAAACTTGGCGTTTGAATTAAATGTGGCTTTAGAAATCAATGTGGCTTTTGAAATAAATGTGGCTTGAAATAAATGTGGCTCTTGAAAGAAATGTGGTGTTTGAAATGTGGCTTTTGAAATAAATGTGGTTCTGGAAATAAATGTGGCTTTTGAGGTGTGGCTTTTGTGCTGTTGCTTGACATAAATGTGGTTTTTGAAATGTGGCTTTTGAAATGTGGCGTTTGAAAAGTGGCTTTTGAAATGAATGTGGCTTGAAATAAATTAAATGTGGCTCTTGAGGTGTGGGTTTTTAAATACTAGTGGCTTTTGAAATAAAATGCGGCTTTTGAAATAAAATGCGGCTTTTGAAATAAATGTGGCTTTTGAGTGATGACTTGAAATAATGTCACTTTTGATATAATCCTATCTTTAGAAATAAATGTGGCTTTTGAGGTGTGGCATTTGAAATAATAGTGGTGTTTGAAATAAATGTGGCATTTGAACTGTGTGTTTTTTGAAATTTGTCTTGTGAAATGAATGTGGCTTTTGAAAGAAATGTTGCTTTTGAAAGAAATGTGGCTATTGAAATAAACGTAGCTTTCGAAACATGGCTTTTGAAAAAATGTAGCTTTTGGAATATGGCATTTCAAAATAAATGTGGCTTGTGAAATATATGTGCCTCTTGAAATAAATGTGGCTGAAATAAATGTGACTTTTGAAAGAAATGTGGCTTTCGAAATAAATGTGGCTTTTGAAATCAAGGTGGTTTTTGAAATTTGGTTTTTGAAATTTGTTTTTTGAAATGAATTAGTTCCTGAAATGAATGTGACTTTTGAAATGTGGCTTTTGAATGAAACGTGGCTTTTGAGGTGTGGCTTTTGATAAGAATGTGGCTGTTGAAAAGAATGTGACTTTTGAAAAGATTGTGGCTGTTGATATAAATGTGGCTTTTGAAATAAATGTGGATATTGAAATAAATATGGCTTTTGAAATATATGTGGCTTTTGAAATAAATGTGGCTTTGAAAATAAATGTGCCTTTTGAAGTAATTGTGGCTTATGAAATAAAAGTGGCTCTTGAAATAAATGTAGCTTTTGAGGTGTGGCTTTTGAGCTGTGGCTTGAAATAAATGTGTTTTTTGAAATGTGGCGTTTGAAAAGTGGCTTTTGAAGAATGTGGGTTGAACTAAATGCGGCTTTTGAATTAAATGTGGCTTGAACTAAATGTGGCTTTTGAAATGTGGCTTTTGAGGTGAGGCTTTTTAAATGAATGTGGTTTTTGAAATGTGACTTTTGTAATATACTTGGCGTTTGAATTAAATGTGGCTTTTGAGGTGAGGCTTGTGAAATAATAGTGGGTTTTGAAATAAATGTGGCTTTTGAAATAAATGTAGCTATAAATAAATGTGGCTCTTGTAAGAAATGTGGTGTTTGAAATGTGGCTTTTGATAGAAATGTGGCTTTTGAAAGAAATGTGGCTTTTAATAGCGGCTTTTGAAATAAATGTGGCTTTTGAAATAAATGTGGCTTTTGAAAGTAATGTGGATTTTGAAATGTGGGTTTTGATAGAAATGTGGCTTTTGAAAGAAATGTGGCTTTTGAAAGAAATGTGGCTTTTGAAATAAATGTGGCGCTTGAGGTGTGGCTTTTGTGCTGTGGCTTGAAATAAATGTGGTTTTTGAAAAGTGGCTTTTGAAATGTGGCTCCTGAAATTTGGCGTTTGAAATATGGTTTTTGAAATGAATGTGACTTTTGAAATAAATGCGGCTCTTTAAATACATGTGGCTTTTGAGCTGTGTCTATTAAAATAAATGTGGGTTTTGAAATTTGCCTTTTAAAGTGTGGCTTTGAAATAAATGTGGCTTTTGAAATGTGGCTTTTGAAATAAACCCGGCTTTTGAAATAAATGTGGCTTTTGAGGTGCGGCTTTTGAAATAATAGTGGCTTTTGAAATCAATGTGGCTTTTTAAATAATTGTGGCTTTTGAAATAAATGTGGCTTTTGAAATGTGGCTTTTGAAATAAATGGGGCTTTTGAATAAATGTGGCCTTTGAAAACATTGTGGCTTTTCACATCAGTTTGGTTTTGAAATAAATGTGGATTTTGAGGTGTGGCTTTTGTGGTGTGGCTTTTGAGGTGTGGCTTTTGAGGTGTGTCTTTTCATATCAATGTGGCTTATGAAATAAAAGTGGGTCTTGAAATAAATGTAGCTTTTGAGGTGTGGCTTTTGTGCTGTGGCTTGAAATAAATGTGTTTTTTGAAATGTGGCGTTTGAAAAGTCACTTTTGAAATTAATGTGGCTTGAAATAAATGCGGCTTTTGAATTAAATGTGGCTTTTGAGGTGTGGCTGTTGAGGTGTGACGTGAAATAAATGTGACATTTGAAATGTGGCTTATGAGGTGAGGCGTTTCGAAGGCATTTTGAATGAATGTAGCTTTTGAGGTGTGGCTTTTGAAATAAATGTGACTTGAAATAAATGTGGCTCTTGAAAGCAATGTGGTGTTTGAAATGTGGCTTTTGAAATCAATGTGGCTTTTGAAATAAATGTGGCTTTTGAAATGTGGCGTTTGAAATGAATGCGGCTCTTGAAATAAATGTGGCTTCTGTGGTGTGTCTTTTAAAATAAATATAGTTTTTGATATGTAGCTGATCAAATTTGGCTTGTGAGGTGTGGCTGAAATAAATGTGGCTTCTTAAATGTAGCGTTTGAAATGTGGCTTTTGAAATTAATGTGACTTTTGAAATAAATGCGGCTCTTTACATAAATGTGGCTTCTGAGGTGTGTCTTTTAAAATAAATGTAGTTTTTGAATTGTAGCTGTTGAAATTTGGCTTGTGAGGTGTGGCTGAAATAAAGGTGGATTTTGAAATGTCGTTTTGAAATAAACCTGGCTTTTGAATTAAATGTGGCTTTTGAGATAAGGCTTTTGAAACGTTAGTGGCTTTTGAAATCAACGTGGCTTTTGACATGAATGTGGCTTTTGAAATAAATGTGGCTTTTGAAATGTGGCTTTTGAGGGATGACTAGAAATAATTGTTCCTTTTGATATAATCCTATATTTAGAAATAAATGTGGCTTTTGAGGTGTGGCATTTGAAATAATAGTGGCGTTTGAAATAAATGTGGCATTTGAAATGTGTGGTTTTTGAAATTTGTCTTTTGAAATGAATGTGGCTTTTGAAATGTGGCTTTTGAAATAAATGTGGCTGTTGAAATGCATGTGGATATTGAAATAAATGTGGCTTTTGAAATATATGTGGCTTTTGAAACAAATGTGGCTTTGGATATAAATGTGGCTTTTGAAATACTTGTGGCTTATGAAATAAAAGTGGTTCTTGAAATAAATGTGACTTTTGAGGTGTGGCTTTTGTGCTGTGGCTTGAAATAAATGTGGCTTTTGAAATCAAGGTGGTTTTTGAAATTTGTTTTTTGAATTTTTTATTTTGAAATGAATTAGCTTCTAAAATGAATGTGAATTTAGAAATGTGGCTTTTGAATGAAACGTGGCTTTTGAGGTGTGGCTTTTGATAAGAATGTGGCTGATGAAAATAATGTGGCTGTTGAAAAGATTGTGGCTGTTGAAATAAATGTGGCTTTTGAATTAAATGTGGCTTTTGCGATAAATGTGGCTTTTGAAATAAATGTCGCTCTTCAAATAAATGTGTCTTTTGAAATAAATGTGGCTGTTGAAATAAATGTAGCTCTTGAAATAAATGTGGCTTTTGAGGTGTGGATTTTGTGCTGTGGCTTGAAATATATGTGGTATTTGAAAGGTGGCTTTTGAAATGTGGAGTTCGAAAAGTGGCTTTTGAAATGAATGTGGCTTGAAACAAATGCGGCTTTTGAAATAAATGTGGCTTTTGAGGTGTGTCTGTTGAAGTGTGTCTTTTTAAATGAATGTGGCTTTTGAGGTGTGGCTTGTTAAATAAATGTGGATTTTGAAATGTGACTTTTGAAATAAACTTGGCTTTTGAGGTGAGGCTTTTGAAATAATCGTGGCTTTTGAAATAAATGTGGCTCTTGAATCAATGTGGCTTTTGTAATAAATGTGGCTTGAAATAAATGCGGCTCTTGAACTAAATGTGGCTTCTGACGTGTGTCTTTTAAAATAAACGTGGATTTTTAAATGTGGCTGTTGAAATTGGCTTGTGAGGTGTGACCTTGAAATAAATGTGGCTTTTGAAATGTGGCTTTTGAAATAAACCTGGCTTATGACATAAATGTGGCTTTCGAGGTGTGGCTTTTTAAACAGTAGTGGCTTTTGAAATCAATGTGACTTTTGAAATAAATGTGGTTATTGAAATAAATGTGGATTTTGAAATGTGGCTTTTGAAATAAATCTGGGTTCTGAGGTGCGGCCTTTGTGAGAAATGTGGCATTTGAAATAAATGTGGCTTTTGAGCTGTGGCTTTTGAAATAAATGTGGCTTTTGAGGTGTGGCTTTTGAGGTGTGGCTTTTGAGGTGTGACTTTTGAAATGCATGTGGCGGTTGAAAAAAATGTAGCTTTTGAAATGTGGCGTTTAAATAAACGTGGCTTTTCAAATATATGTGGCTTTTGAAAGAAATGTGGCTTCTGTAAGAAATGTGGCTTTTTAAATAAATGTGGCTTTTTAGGTGTGGCTTTTAAATAAATGTAGCTTTTGAAATAAATGTAGCTTTTGAGGTGTAGCTTTTGAAATACACGTGGCTTTTGCAATGAATGTAGCTTTTGAAATAAATGTGACGAAGGATATGTGGCTATTGAAAAGTGTGGCATTTGAAATGAACGTGGCTTTTGAAAAGTGGCTTTTGAATCGAAGGAGGCTTTGAAATGTGGCTTTTGAAAGAACTGTGGCTTTTGAGGTGTGGCTTTTGAGTAGTGGCTTTTGAAAGAGATGTGGCTTTTGTATGACATTTGGCTTTTGAGGTGTGGCTTTTGAAATAAATGTGGCTTTTGAAATAAATTTGGCTTGTGAAAAATATATGACTTTTGAAATGTGGCTTGAAATAAATGTGGCTCTTGAAAGAAATGTGGCTCTTCATGTATGGCTTTTGTGCTGTGGCTCGAAATAAATGTATATTTTGAAATGTGGCTTTTGAAATGAATGTGGCTTTTGAAATAAATGCGGCTCTTGAAATAAATGTGACTTCTGAGGCCTTTGTGAGAAATGTGGCATTTGAAAGAAATGTGTCTTTTGAAATGTGCCTGCTGAGGTGTGGATTTTGAAATAAACGTGATTTTGAAAAAATAAATGTGGCTTTTGAGGTGTGACTTGAAATGTGGCTTTTGAAATAAATGTGGCTGTTGAAAAAAAATGTAGCTGTTGAAATGTGGCGTTTAAATAAATGTGGTTTTGTAATGTGGCATTTGAAAGAAATGTGGCTTTTGAAAGAAATGTGGCTTTTGAATGTGGGTGGTGAAAAGAAAGTGGCTTTTGAAAATAATTTGTCTTTTGAAATGAATGTAGCTTTTGAAATGAATGTGGCTTTTGAAATAAAAGTGGAATTTGAAATTAATATGTCTTTTGAAATGAATGTGGCTTTTGAAATAAATGTGGCTTTTGAAATGAATGAGGATTTTGAAATAAATCTGGCTTTTGAAATAAATGTGGCTCTTGAATTAAATGTAGCTCTTGAAATAAATGTGGCTTGAAATAAATGTGGCTCTTGAAGTTCATGTAACTTTTGAAATAAATGTGGCTTTTGAGGTCTGGCTTTGTGCTGTGGTTTGAAATAAATGTGTTTTTTGATATGTGGCTTTTGAAATGTGGCTTTGAAATGCGGCTTGAAATGAGTGTCGCTTTTGATCTAATGAGGCTTGAAAAAATGCCTCATTAGATCAATAAATGTGGAAATAAATGTGGCTTTTGAGGTGTGTCCTTTGAGCTGTGGATTTTGAGGTGTGTCTTTTGAAATAAATGTGGCGTTTGAAATGTGGCTTTTGAGGGATGACTTGAACTATATGTCGCTTTTGATATAATCCTATCTTTTGAAATAATTGTGGCTTTTGAGGTGTGGCATTTGAAATAATAGTGGCGTTTGAAATAAATGTGGCATTTGAAATGTGTGGTTTTTGAAATTTGTCTTTTGAAATGAATTTGGCTTTTGAAAGAAATGTGGCTTTCGAAAGAAATGTGGCTTTTGAAATAAACGTGGCTTTCGAAACATGGCTTTTAAAAATATGTTGCTTTTGATATATGGCATTTCAAAATAAATGTGGCTTGTGAAATATATGTGCCTCTTGAAATAAATGTGGCTTTTGAAAGAAATGTGGCTTTCAAAATAAATGTGGCTTTTGAAATCAAGGTGGTTTTTGAAATTTGGTTTTTGAAATTTGTCTTTTGAAATGAATTAGCTTCTGAAATAAATGTGGCTTTTTGAAATGTGGCTTTTGAAATAAATGTGGCTGTTGAAATAAATGTGGATATTGAAATAAATATGGCTTTTGAAATACATTTGGCTTTTGAAATAAATCTGGCTTTGGAAATAAATGTGGCTTTTGAAATAATTGTGGCTTATGAAATAAAAGTGGCTCTTGAAATAAACGTGGCTTTTGAGGTGTGGTTTTTGTGCTCTGGCTTGAAATAAATGTGACTTTTGAAATCTAGGTGGTTTTTGAAATTTGTTTTTTGAAGTTAATCTTTTGAAATGAATTAGCTTCTGGATTGAATGTGACTTGAAATCTGGCTTTTGAATGAAACGCGGCTTTTGAGGTGTGGCTTTTGATAAGAATGTGGCTGTTGAAAAGAATGTGGTTGTTGAAAAGATTGTGGCTGTTGAAATAAATGTGGCTTTAGAAATAAATGTGGCTGTTGAAATAAATGTGGCTTTTGAAATAAATGTGACTTTTGAAATATATGTGGCTTTTGAAATAAATATGCCTTTTGAAATGCATGTGGATTTTGTGGTGTGTCTTTTGTGCTGTGGCTTGAAATAAATGTGGTTTTTGAAATGTGGGGTTTGAAAAGTGGCTTTTGAAATGAATGTGGCTTGAACTAAATGCGGCTTTTGAATTAAATGTGGCTTTTGAGGTGTGGCTGTTGAGGTGTGACGTGAAATAAATGTGGCATTTGAAATGTTGCTTTTGAGGTGTGGCTTTTGAAATAAATGTGGCTTTCTAATCACTGTGGCTTTTCAAATCAGTTTGGTGTTGAAATAAATGTGGCTTTTGAAATAAATGTGGCTTTTGAAATGTGGCTTTTCAGGTGAGGCTTTTTAAATGAATGTGGCTTTTGGAATGTGACTTTTGTAATTAACTTGGCGTTTGAATTAAATGTGGCTTTTGAGGTGAGGCTTTTGAAATAATATTGGCTTTTGAAATCAATGTGGGTTTTGAAATAAATGTGGCTCTTGAAATAAATGTCGCTTTTGAGCTGTGACTTTTGTGCTGTGGCTTGAAATAAATGTGGTTTTTGAAATGTGGCTTTTGAAATGTGGCGTTTGAAAAGTGGCTTTTGAAAATGAATGTGGCTTGAAATAAATGCGGCTTTTGAATTAAATGTGGCTTTTGAGGTGTGGCTGTTGAGGTGTGACGTGAAATAAATGTGGCAATTGAAATGTTGCTTTTGAGGTGTGGCTTTTGAAATAAATGTGGCTTTCTAATCACTGTGGCTTTTCAAATCAGTTTGGTGTTGAAATAAATGTGGCTTTTGAAATAAATGTGGCTTTTGAAATAAATGCGGCTTTTGAGGTGTGGCTTTTTAGGTGTGTATTTTGATATAAATGTGGCATTTTTAAATGTGGCTTTTTAGGTGTGTATTTTGATATAAATGTGGCATTTGAAATGTGGCTTTTGAGGTGTGGCTTTTGAAATAAATGTGGCTTTTGAAATAAACGTGGCTTTTGAAAGAAATGTGGCTTTTGAAATAAATGTGGCTTTTGAAAGAAATGTGGCCTTTGAAATAAATGTGGCTTTTGAAATGAACGTGGCTTTTGAAATATGGCTTTTGAAATGAATGTGGCTTGAAATAAATGCGGCTTTTGAAATAAATTATGCTTTTGAGGTGAGGTTTTTGAAACAACAGTGGCTTTTGAAATAAATGTGGCTTTTGAATCAATGTGGCTTTTGAACTAAATGTGGCTTGAAATAAATGTGGCTCTTGAAAGAAATGTGGTGTTTGAAATGTGGCTTTGGAAATGAATTCGGCTTTTGAAATAAATGCGGCTCTTGAAATAAATGTGACTCTTGAGGTGTGGCTTTTGAGGTGTGCCTTTGAAATAAATGTGGCTTTTGAGATAAATGTGGCTTTTTAAACAAATTTCGCTCTTCAAATACATGTGGCTTTTGAAATATATGTGGCTTTTGAAATAAATGTAGCTTTTGAAATGTGGCATTTGAAAAGTGGCTTTTCAAATGAATGTGGCTTGAAATAAATGCGGCATTTGAAATAAATGTGGCTTTTGAGGTGTAGCAGTTGAGGTGTGTCTTTTTAAATTAATGTGGCTTTTGAGGTGTGACTTTTCAAATGAGGCGTTTGAAGTAAATGTGGATTTTGAAAGAAATGTGGCTTTTGAAATAAATGTCACTTTTGATAGAAATGTGGCTTTTCAAATATATGTGGATTTTGAAATGAATGTGGCTTTTGAAATATGGCTTTGGAAAGAAATATGGCTTTTGAAATGTGGCTTTTGAAATATATGTGGCTTCTGAGGTGCGGCCTTTGTGAGAAATGTGGAATTTGAAATAGATGTGGCTTTTGAAATGTGCCTTTTCAGGTGTGGCTTTTGAAATAAATATGGCTTTTGAAAAAAAATGTGGTTTTTAAGGTGTGGTGTTTAAATAAATGTGGCTTTTGAAAGAAATGTGGCTTCTGAAAGAAATGTGGCTTTTTAAACAAATGTGGCTTTTTAGGTGTGGCATTAAAATAATTGTTGCTTTTGAAATAAATGCAGCTTTTGGGGTGTGGCTTTTGAAATACACATGGCTTGTGAAATGAATGTAGCTTTTGAAATAAATGTGACTTTTGAAGGATATGTGGGTATTGAAAAATGTGGCATTTGAAATGAATGTGGCTTTTGAAACGAATGAGTCTTTTGAAATGTGGCTTTTGAAAGAAATGTGGCTTTTGAGGTGTGGCTTTTGAGGAGTGGCTTTTGAAATAGATGTGGCTTCTGTATGACATTTGGCTTTTGAGGTGTGGGTTTGGAAATAAATGTGGCTTTTGAGGTGTGACTTTTTTAAATAAATGTGGATTTTGAAATGTGACTTTTGAAGTAAAGTTGGCTTTTGAATTAAATATGGCTTTTCAGGTGAGGCTTTTGAAATAATCGTGGCTTTTGAAATAAATGTGGCTTTTGAATCAATGTGGCTATTGAAATAAATGTGGCTTGAAATAAATGTAGTTCTTGAAAGAAATGTGGCTTTTGAAATGTGGCGTTTGAAATGTGGCTTTTAAAATTGTGGCTTTTGAAATAAATGCGGCTCTTGAAATAAATGTGGCTTCTGAGTTGTGTCTTTTAAAATAAGCGTGGTTTGTGAAATGTGGCTGTTAAAATTGGCTTGTGAGGTGTGGCTTTGAAATAAATGTGGCTTTTGAAATGTGGCTTTTGAAATAAACCTGGCTTTTGAAATAAATGTGGCTTTTGAGGTGTGTCTTTTGAAACAATAGTGGCTTTTGAAATCAATGTGGCTTTTGAAATAAATGTGGATTTTGAAATGTGGCTTTTGAAATAAATGTGGCTTCTGAGGTGCGGCCTTTGTGAGAAATGTGGCATTGAAATGAATGTGGCTTTTGAAATGAAGGTGGCTTTTGAAGTAAATGTGGCTTTTGAAAGAAATGTGGCTTTTGAAATAAATGTCGCTTTTGATAGAAATGTGGCTTTTCAAATAAATGTGGATTTTGAAATGAATGTGGCTTTTGAAATATGGCTTTGGAAAGAAATATGGCTTTTGAAATGTGGCTTTTGAAATATATGTGGCTTCTGAGGTGCAGCCTTTGTGAGAAATGTGGAATTTGAAATACATGTGGCTTTTGAAATGTGCCTTTTCAGATGTGGCTTTTGAAATAAATATGGCTTTTGAAAAAAAATGTGGCTTTTAAGGTGTGGCTTTTGAGGTGTGACTTGAAATGTGGCTTTTCAAATAAATGTGGCTGTTGAAAAAAATGTAGCTTTTGAAATGTGGCTTTTAAATAATTGTGGCTTTTGAAAAAAATGTGGCTTCTGAAAGAAATGTGGCTTTTTAAATGAATGTGGCTTTTTAGGTGTGGCATTAAAATAATTGTTGCTTTTGAAATAAATGTAGCTTTTGGGGTGTGGCTTTTGAAATACACATGGCTTGTGAAATGAATGTAGCTTTTGAAATAAATGTGACTTTTGAAGGATATGTGGGTATTGAAAAATGTGGCATTTGAAATGAATGTGGCTTTTGAAACGAATGAGGCTTTTGAAATGTGGCTTTTGAAAGAAATGTGGCTTTTGAGGTGTGGCTTTTGAGGAGTGGCTTTTGAAATAGATGTGGCTTATGTATGACAGTTGGCTTTTGAGGTGTGGCTTTGGAAATAAATGTGGCTTTTGAAATAAATTTGGCTTGTGAAAAATATATGGCTTTTGAAATGTGGCTTTGAGATAAATGTGGATTGAAGTAAATGTGGCTCTTGAACGAAATTTGGCTCTTGATGTATGGCTTTTGTGCTGTGGCTCGAAATAAAAGTAGTTTTTGAAATGTGGCTTTTGAATAAATGTGGCTTTTGAAATAAATGCGGCTCTTGAAATAAATGTGGCTTCTGAGGTGTGTCTTGTAAAACAAATGTGGTTTTTGAAATGTCGCTTTTGAAATAAATGTGGCTTTTGAAATGAATGTGGCTTTTAAAATATGGCTTTGGAAAGGAATATGGCTTTTGAAATGTGGCTTTTGAAATAAATGTGGCTTTTGAAATAAATGTGACTTCTGAGGTGCGGCCTTTGTGAGAAATGTGGCATTTGAAAGAAATGTGTCTTTTGAAATGTTGCTTTTGAAATAAATGTGCCTTTAGAAAAACATGTGGCTTTTGATGTGTGGCTTATGAGGTGTGATTTTAAATGTGACTTTTGAAATAAATGTGGCTGTTGAAAAAAATGTAGCTTTTGAAATTAGGATTTTAAATAAATGTGGCTTTGAAATGTGGCTTTTTAAATAAATGTGGCTTTTTAAATAAAAGTGGCTTTTGAAACAAATGTGGCATTTGAAAGAAATGTGGCTTTTGAAAAGTATGTGGCTGGTGAAAAGAAAGTGGCTTTTGAAAATAATTTGTCTTTTGAAATGAATGTAGCATTGAAATTAATGTAGCTTTGAATAAAATGTTGGTCTTGAATTAAATGTGGCTCTTGAAATAAATGTGCCTTGAAATAAATGTGGCTCTTGAAATTAATGTAGCTTTTGAAATAAATGTGACTTTTGAGGTCTGGGTTTGTGCTGTGGTTTGAAATAAATGTGTTTTTTGAAATGTGGCTTTTGAAATGTGGCTTTGAAATAAGTGGTGTTTGAAATGTGGCTTTTGAAATGAATGTCGCTTTTGAACTAATGAGGCTTGAAAAATTGCGGCTTTTGAAATAGATGTGGCTTTTGAAAAGTGGCTTTTATATAAATGTGGATTTGAAATGTGGCTTTTGAAATAAATGTGGCTTTTGAAATAAATGTGGCTTTTGAAAGAAATGTGGCTTTTGAAAAGGATGTGGCTTTTGAAATGAATGTGGCTTTTGAAATAAATGTGTGTTTTGAAATGAATGTGGATTTTGAAATAAATGTGGCTTTTGAAATAAATGTGGCTCTTGAATTAAATGTAGTTGTTGAAATAAATGTGGCTTGAAATAAATGTGGCTCTTGAAATAAATGTAGCTTTGAAATAAATGTGGCTTTTGAAGTCTGGCTTTTTGTCGTGGTTTGAAATAAATGTGGTTTTTGAAATGTGGCTTTTGAAATGAAAGTCGCTTTTGAACTAATGAGGCTTTAAAAATGCGGCTATTGAAATAAATGTGGCTTTTGAGGTGTGTCCTCTGAGCTGTGGATTTTGAGGTGTGTCTTTTGAAATAAATGTGGCTTTTAAAATGTGGCTTTTGAGGGATGACTTGAAATAAATGTCGCTTTTGATATATCCTATCTTTTGAAATAAATGTGGCTATTGAGGTGTGGCATTTGAAGTAATAGTGGCGTTTGAACTAAATGTGGCATTTCAAATGTGTGGTTTTTGAAATTAGTCTTTTGAAATGAATGTGGCTTTTGAAAGAAATGAGGCTTTTGAAAGAAATGTGGCTTTTGAAATAAACGTGGCATTCGAAATATGGCTTTTGAAAAAATGTAGCTTTTGAAATATGTCATTTCAAAATAAATGAGGTTTGTGAAATATATGTGGCTCTTGAAATAAATGTGGCTGAAATAAATGTGGCTTTTGAAAGAAATGTGGCTTTCGAAATAAATGTGGCTTTAGAAATCAAGGTGTTTTTTGAAATTTGTTTATTGAAATTTGTCTTTTGAAATGAATTAGCTTCTGAAATTAATGTGACTTTCGAAATGTGGCTTTTGAATGAAACGTGGCTTTTGAGGTGTGGCTTTTGATAAGAATGTGGCTGTTGTAAAGACTGTGGCTTTTGAAAAGATTGAATTAAATGTGGTTTTTGAAATATGGCTTTTGAAATAAATGTGGCTGTTGAAATAAATGTGGCTTTTGAAATAAATGTGGATCTTGAAATAAATGTGACTTAAGGTGTGGCTTTTGTACTTTGGCTTGAAATGAGATTTTTGAAATATGGCTTTTGAAATGTGGCGTTTTAAAAGTGGCTTTTGAAATGAATGTGGCTTGAAATAAATGCGGCTTTTGAAATAAATGAGGCGTTTGAAGTGTGGCTTTTTAAATAAATGTGGATTTAGAAATTTGACTTTTGAAATAAACTTGGCTTTTGAAATAAATGTGACTTTTGAAATGAATGTGGCTTTTGAAATAATTGTGGCTTTGGAAATAGATGTGGCATTTGAGGTGTGGCTTTTGTGCTGTGGCTCGAAATAAATGTGGTTTTTGAAATGTGGCTTTTGAAATGTGGCGTTTGAAAAGTGGCTTTTGAAATTAATGTGGCTTGAAATAAATGCAGCTTTTGAAATAAACGTGGCTTTTGAGGTGTGGCTGTTGAGGTGTGTCTTTTTAAATGAATGTGGCTTTTGAGGTGTGGCTTTTTAAATAAATGTGGATTTTGAAATGGGACTTTTGAAATAAACTTGGCATTTGAATTAAATGTGGCTTTTGAGGTGAGGCTTTTGAAATAATCGTGGCTTTTGAAATAAATGTGGCGTTAGAATCAATGCGGCTTTTGAAAGAAATGTGGCTTTTGAAAGAATGTTGGCATTTTAGGTGTGGCTCTTGAAATAGATGTTGCTTTTGAAATACATATAGCTTTTGAGGTGTGGCTTTTGAAATTCACTTGGCGTTTGAAATGAATGTAGCTGTTGAAATAAATGTGGCTTTTGAAGGATATGTGGCTAGTGAAAAATGTGGCATTTGAAATGAATGTGGCTTTTGAAAAGTAGCTTTTGAAACGAATATGGCTTTTCATATATGGCATTTGAAAGAAATGTAGCTTTTGAGGTGTGGCTTTTGAAATTGATGTGGCTTTTGTAAGAAATTTGGCTTTTGAGGTGTGGCTTTTGAAATAAATGTGGCTTTTGAAATGAATGTGGCCTGCGAAAAATATATGGCTTTTGAAATGTGGCTTTTGGGATAAATGTGGCTTTTGAAATAAATGTCGCTCTTCAAATAAATGTGGCTTTTGAAATAAATGTGACTTTTGAAATAAATGCGGCTATTGAAATAAATGTGGCTTTTGAGGTGTGGCTTCTGTGCAGTGGCTTGAAATAAATGTGGTATTTGAAATGTGGCATTCAAAAAGTGACCTTTGAAATGAATGTGGCTTGAGATAACTGCAGCTTTTGAAATAAATGTGGCTTTTGAGGTGTGGCTGTTGAGCTGTGTCTTTTTAAATGAATGTGGCTTTTGAGGTGTGGCGTTTTAAATAAATGTGGATTTTGATATGTGACTTTTGAAGTAAACTTGGCTTTTGATTTAAATGTGGCTTTTGAATCAATGTGGCTTTTTTTAATATATGTGGCTTGAAATAAATGTGGCTCTTGAAAGAAATGTTGTGTTTGAAGTGTGACTTTTGAAATTAATGTGGCTTTTGAAAAAAATGTGGCTTTTGAGATAAATGTGGCTCTTGAGGTGTGGATTTTGTGCTGTGGCTTGAAATAAATGTGGGTTTTGAAATAAATGTGACTTCTGAGGTGCGGCCTTTGTGAGAAATGTGGCATTTGAAAGAAATGTGTCTTTTGAAAGAAATTTGAAATGTGCCTTGTGAGGTGTGGCTTTTGAAATAAATGTGGCATTTGAAAAAAGAATGTGGCTTTTGAGCTGTGGCTTTTGAGGTGTGACTTGAAATGTGGCTTTTGAAATAAATGTGGCTGTTGAAAAAAATGTAGCCTTTGAAATGTGGCTTGTAAATACATTTTTAGGTGTGGCTTTTGAAATAGATGTAGCTTTTGAACTAAATGTAGCTTTTGAGGTGTAGCTTTTGAAATAGACGTGGCTTTTGAAATGAATGTAGGCTTTTGAAGGATATGTGGCTATTGAAAAATGTGGCATTTGAAATGAATGTGGCTTTTGAAATGTGGCTTTTGAAAGAAGTGTGGCTTTTGAGGCGTGGCTTTTGAGGTGTGTCTTTTTAAATGAATGTGGCTTTTGAGGTGTGGCTTTTTAAATAAATGTGGATTTTGATATGTGAATTTTGAAGTAAACTTGGCTATTGATTTAAATGTGGCTTTTGAATCAATGTGGCTTTTGTAATACATGTGGCTTGAAATAAATGTGGCTCTTGAAAGAAATTTTGTGTTTGAAATGTGGCTTTTGAAATTAATGTGGCTTTTGAAAAAAATGTGGCTTTTGAGATAAATGTGGCTCTTGAGGTGTGGATTTTGTGCTGTGGCATGAAATAAATGTGGGTTTTGAAATAAATGAGACTTCTGAGGTGCGGCCTTTGTGAGAAATGTGGCATTTGAAAGAAATGTGTCTTTTCAAAGCAATTTGAAATGTGCCTTTTGAGGTGTGGCTTTTGAAATAAATGTGGCATTTGAAAAAAGAATGTGGCTTTTGAGGTGTGGCTTTTGAGGTGTGACTTGAAATGTGGCTTTTGAAATAAATGTGGCTGTTGAAAAAAATGTAGCCTTTGAAATGTGGCTTGTAAATACATTTTTAGGTGTGGCTTTTGAAATAGATGTTGCTTTTGAAATAAATGTAGCTTTTGAAATAAATGTAGCTTTTGAGGTGTGGCTTTTGAAATAGACGTGGCTTTTGAAATGAATGTAGGCTTTTGACGGATATGTGGCTATTGAAAAATGTGGCATTTGAAATGAATGTGGCTTTTGAAATGTGGCTTTTGAAAGAAGTGTGGCTTTTGAGGTGTGGCTTTTGACATAGATGTGGCTTTTGCAAGAAATTTGGCATTTGAGGTGTGGCTTTTGAAATAAATGTGGCTTTGGAAATAAATGTGGCTTTTTAAATGTGGCTTTTGAGATAAATGTGGCTTTTGAAATAAATGTGGCTTTTGAAATAAATGTGGCTCTTGAAATAATGTGGCCTTTGAGGTGTGGCTTTTGTGCTGTGGCTTGAAATAAATGTGGAATTTGAAATGTGGCTTTTGAAATGTGGCGTTGAAAAGTGGCTTTTGTTTTTGAAATGAATGTGGCTTGAAATATATCCGGCTTTTGAAATAAATGTGGCTTTTGAGGTGTGGCTGTTGAGGTGTGTCTTTTTAAATGAGTGTGAGTTTTGAGGTGTGGCTTTTTAAATAAATGTGAATTTTGAAATGTGACTTTTGAAATAAACTTGGCTTTTGATTTAAATATGTCTTCCGAGGTGAGGATTTTGAAATCATAGTGGCTTTTGAAATAAATGTGTTTTTGAATCAATGTGGCTTTTGTAATAAATGTGGCTTGAAATAAATGTGGTTTTCGAAATGGGGCTTTTGAAATATAGCTGGCTTTTGAAATAAATGCGGCTCTTGAAATAAATGTGGCTTCTGAGGTGTCTTTTAAAATAAATGTTGTTTTTGAAATGTGGCTGTTGAAATTTAGCTTGTGAGGTGTGGCTTTGAAATAAATGTGTCTTTTGAAAGGTGGATTTTGAAATAAATGTGCTTTTGAGGTGTAGGTTTTGAAATAAATGTTGTTTATGAAATGAATGTGGCTTTTGAAATATGTCTTTGAAAAGAAATATGGCTTTTGAAATGTGGCTTTTGAAATAAATGTGGGTTGTGAAAAATATATGGCTTTTGAAATTTGGCTTTTGAGATAAATGTGGCTCTTGAAATAAATGTGGGTTTTGAGGTGTGGCTTTTGTGCTGTGGCTTGAAATAAATGTGGTATTTGAAATGTGGCTTTTGAAATGTGGCGTTCGAAAAGTGGCTTTTGAAATGAATGTGGCTTGAAATAAATGCGGCTTTTGAAAAAAATGGGGCATTTGAGGTGTGGCTTTTGATGCGTGTCTTTTTAAATGAATGTGGCTTTTGAGGTTTGGCTTTTTAAATAAATGTGGATTTTGAAATATGACTTTTGAAATAAACTTGGCATTTGATTTGTGGCTTTAGAATCAATGTGGCTTTTGTAATAAATGTGGCTCTTGAAATAAATGTGGCTCTTGAAAGAAATGTTGTGTTTGAAATGTGGCTTTTGAAATCAATGTGGCTTTTGAAATAAATGTGGCTTTTGAAATAAATGTGGGTTTTGAAATGAATGTGGTTTTTGAAATAAATCTGGCTTTTAAAATAATGTGGCTTTTGAATGTAATGTGGCTTTTTAAATAAATGTGGCTTTTTAGGTGTGGCTTTTGAAATAGAAGTTGTTTTTGAAATAAATATAGCTTTTGAGGTGTGGCTTTTGAAATAGACGTGGCTTTTGAAATGAATGTAGCACTTGAAATAAATGTGGCTTTTGAAGGATATGTGGCTATTGAAAAATGTGGCATTTGAAATGAATGTGGCTTTTCAAATGTGGCTCATGAAAGAAATGTGGGCTTTTGAGGTGTGGTTTTTGAAAATATAGATGTGGCTTTTGTAAGGAATTTTTGGGCTTTTGAGGTGCGGCTTTTGAAATAAATGTGGCTTTTTAGGTGTGGCGTTTGAACTAGAAGTTGCTTTCGAAATTAAATATAGCTTTTTAGGTGTGGCTTTTGAAATAGACGTGGCTTTGAAATGAAATGTAGCACATTGAAAAAATGTGGCTTTTGAAGGATATGTGGCTATTGAAAAATGTGGCATTTGAAATGAATGTGGCTTTTCAAATGTGGCTTTTGAAAGAAATGTGGCTTTTGAGATGTGGCTTTTGAAATAGATGTGGCTTTTGTAAGAAATTTGGCTTTTGAGGTGCGGCTTTTGAAATAAATGTGGCTTGTGAAACATATATGGCTTCTGAAATGTGGCTTTTGAGATAAATGTGGCTTTTGAAATAAATGTCGCTCTTAAAATAAATGTGGCTTTTGAAATAAATGTGGCTTTTGTAATAAATGTGGCTCTTGAAAATAAATGTGGCTTTGAGGTTGTGGCTTTTGTGCTGTGGGCGTTTGTGCTGTTGGCTTGAAATAAATGTGGTATTTGAAATGTGGCTTTTGAAATTTTGGCGTTCGAAAAGTGGCGTTTGAAATGAATGTGGCTTGAAATAAATGCGGCTTTTGAAATAAAATGTGGCTTTTGAAATAAATGTGGCTCTTGAAATAAATGTGGCTTTTTAGGTGTGGCTTTTGAAATGTAGCTGGCTTTTGAAATAAATGCGGCTCTTGAAATAAATTGTGGCTTCTGAGGTGTCTTTTAACAATAAATGTTGTTTTTGAAATGTGGCTGTTTGAAATTTAGCTTGTGAGGTGTGGCTTTGAAATAAATGTGTCTTTTGAAAGGTGGCTTTTGAAATAAATGTGCTTTTGAGGTGTGGGTTTTGAAATAAATGTTGTTTATGAAATGAATGTGGCTTTTGAAATATGTCTTTGAAAAGAAATATGGCTTTTGAAATGTGGCTTTTGAAAATAAATGTGGGTTGTGAAAAATATATGGCTTTTGAAATTTGGCTTTTGAGATAAATGTGGCTCTTGAAATAAATGTGGCTATTGAGGTGTGGCTTTTGTGCTGTGGCTTGAAATAAATGTGGTATTTGAAATGTGGCTTTTGAAATGTGGCGTTTTGAAATAAATGTGGCTTGTGAAACATATATGGCTTCTGAAATGTGGCTTTTGAGATAAATGTGGCTTTTGAAATAAATGTCGCACTTAAAATAAATGTGGCTTTTGAAATAAATGTGGCTTTTGAGATAAATGTGGCTCTTGAAATAAATGTGGCTTTTGAGGTGTGGCTTTTGTGCTGTGGCTTTTGTGCTGTGGCTTGAAATAAAAGTGGCATTTGAAATGTGGCTTTTGAAATGTGGCGTTCGAAAAGTGGCTTTTGAAATGAATGTGGCTTGAAATAAATGCGCCTTTTGAAATAAATGTGGCTCTTGAAATAAATGTGGCTTTTTAGGCGTGGCTTTTGAAATAAATGTCGCTTTTGAAATAAGCTTTTGAGGTGTGGCATTGAAATGTATCTGCCTTTGAAATGCACCTTTTGAGGTGTGGCCTTTGAAATAAATGTGGCTGTTGAAAAAAATGTAGCCTTTGAAATGTGGCTTTAAAATAAATGTGGCTTTTGAAAGAAATGTGGCTTTTAAAAGAAATGTGTCTTTTGAAAGAACATGTGGCATTTTAAATAAATGTGGCTTTTTAGGTGTGGCTATTGAAATACACGTGGCTTTTGAAATGAATGTAGCTCTTGAAATAAATGTGGCTTTTGAAGGATATGTGGCTATTGAAAAATGTGGCATTTGTAATGAATGTGGCTTTTGAAAAGTGGCTTTTGAAAGAAATGTGGCTTTGTGAGGTGTGGCATTTGAAATATATGTGGCTTTTGTAAGAAATTTGGCTTTTGAGATGCGCCTTTTGAAATAAATGTGGCTTTTGAAATAAATGTGGCTTGTGAAATGTGGCTTTTGAGATAAATGTGGCTTTTCAAATAAATGTGGCTTTTGAAATAAATGTGGCTCTTGAAATAAATGTGGCTTTTGAGGTGTGGCTTTTGCGCTGTGGCTTAAAATAAATGTGGTATTTGAAATGTGGCTTTTGAAATAATTGTGGGTTTTGAAATAAATGTGGCTTTTGAAATAAATGTGGCTTGTGAAAAATATATGGCTTTTGAAATGTGGCTTTTGAGATAAATGTGGCATTTGAAATAAATGTCGCTCTTCAAATAAATGTGGCTTTTGAAATAAATGTGGCTCTTGAAATAAATGTGACTTTTGAGGTGTGGCTTTTGCGCTGTGGCTTAAAATAAATGTGGTATTTGAAATGTGGCTTTTGAAATGTGGCGTTCGAAAAGTGGCTTTTGAAATGAATGTGGCTTGAAATAAATACGCCTTTTGAAATAAATGTGGGTCTTGAAATAAATGTGGCTTTTTAGGTGTGGCTTTTGAAATAAATGTCGCTTTTGAAATAAGCTTTTGAGGTGTGGCATTGAAATGTATCTGCCTTTGAAATGCACCTTTTGAGGTGTGGCTTTTGAAATAAATGTGGCTGTTGAAAAAAATGTAGCCTTTGAAATGTGTCTATTGAAATAGACGTGGCTTTTGAAATGAATGTAGCTCTTGAAATAAATGTGGCATTTGGATATGTGGCTATGAAAAATGTGGCATTTGTAATGAATGTGGCTTTTGAAAAGTGGCTTTTGAAAGAAATGTGGCTTTTGAGGTGTGGCTTTTGGATTATGTGGCTATTGAAAAATGTGGCATTTGTAATGAATGTGGCTTTTGAAAAGTGGCTTTTGAAAGAAATGTGGCTTTTGAGGTGTGGCTTTTGAAATAGATGTGGCTTTTGTAAGAAATTTGGCTTTTGAGATGCGCCTTTTGAAATAAATGTGGCTTTTGAAATAAATGTGGCTTGTGAAATGTGGCTTTTGAGATAAATGTGGCTTTTCAAATAAATGTCGCTCTTCAAATAAATGAAAGAGATGTGGCTTTTGAAAAGAATGGGGCTGGTGAAAAGAAAGTGGCTTTTGAAAATAATTTGTCTTTTGAAATGAGTGTAACTTTTGATATGAATGTGGCTATTGAAATAAATGTGGATTTTGAAATAAATGTGGCTTTTGAAATGAATGAGGCTTCTGAAATAAATGTGGGTTTTGAAATGAATGTGGATTTTGAAATAAATCTGGCTTTTGAAATAAATATAGCTCTTGAATTAAATGTGGCTCTTGAAATAAATGTGGCTTGAAATAAATGTGGCTTTCGAAACATGGCTTTTGAAAAAATGTAGCTTTTGAAATATGTAATTTCAAAAATAAATTGGCTCTTGAAATATATGTGGCTCTTGAAATAAATGTGGCTGAAATAAATGTGGCTTTTGAAAGAAATGTGGCTTTTGAATGAAACGTGGCTTTTGAGGTGTGGCTTTTGATAAGAATGTGGGTGTTGAAAAAAATGTGGCTGTTGAAAAGATTGTGGCTGTTGAAGTAAATGCGGCTTTTGAAATAAATGTGGCTGTTGAAATAAATGTGGATATTGAAATAAATATGGCTTTTGAAATATTCGTGTCTTTTGAAATAAATGTGGCTTTGGAAATAAATGTGGCTTTTGAAATAATCGTGGCTTATGAAATAAAAGTGGCTCTTGAAATAAATGTGACTTTTGTGGTGTGGCTTGAAATAAACGTGGCTTTTGAAATCAAGGTGGTTTTTGAAATTTGGTTTTTGAAAATTGTCTTTTGAAATGAATTAGCTTCTGAAATGAATGTGGCTTTTGAATGAAACGTGGGTTTTGAGGTGTGGCTTTTGATAAGAATGTGGTTGTTGAAAAGAATGTGGCTGTTGAAAAGATTGTGGCTTTTGAAATAAATGTGGCTTTTGAAATAAATGTGGCTGTTGAAATAAATGAGGCTTTTGAAATAAATTTGGCTTTTGAAATATATATGGCTTTGGAAATTAATTTGATTTTGAAATGAATGTGGCTTTTGAAATGTGGCTTTTGATAGAAATGTGGCTTTTGAGGTGTGGCGTTTGAAAATAATTTGGCTTTTGAAAAGAATGTGGCTGGTGAAGTGGATTTTGAAAATAATATCTTTTGAAATGAATGTAGCTCTTGAAGTGAATGTGGCTTTTGAAATAAATGTGGATTTTGAAATGAATGTGGCTTTTGAATTAAATGTTGGTTTTCAAATAAATGTGACTTCTGAGGTGCGGCCTTTGTGAGAAATGTGGCATTTGAAAGAAATGTGTCTTTTGAAATGTGCCTTTTGAGGTGTGGCTTTGAAATGTGCTTTTCAAAAAAAAACTGTGGCTTTTGAGGTGTGGCTTTTAAATAAATGTTGCTTTGAAATGTGGCTTTTGAAAGAAATGTGGCTTTTGAAAGACATGTGGCTTTTGAAAGAAATGTGGCTTTTGAAAGAAATGTGGCTTTTTTAAATAAATGGGTGGCATTCTTAGGTTGTGGCTTTTGAATATATGTTGTTGCTTTTGAAATAAATGTAGCTTTTGAGGTGTGGATTTTGAAATAGACGTGGCTTTTTGAAATGTGGCTTGAAATGTAAATGTGGGCTGTTTTGAGGGTTTGTGTGGGTTTGGCTTTTGAAATAAATATGGCTTTTGAAATAAATGTGGCGTTTGAAATAGATGTGGCTTTTGAAATAAATGTGGCTAGAAATGATTGTTTCTTTTCTTTTGAAATGAATGTGGCTTTTGAAATGTGGCTTGAAAGAAATGTGGCTTTTGAAGTGTGTATTTTGGGGTGTATGGATTTTTTTCAAATAAATGTGGCTTTTGAGGTGTGGCTTCTGAGGTGTGGCTTTTGAAATAAATGTGGCTTTTTGAAAGAAACGTGGCTTATGAAATGTGCTTTGAGGTGCGGTCTTTTGAAATAAATGTGGCTTTAGAAAAAAAAGTGGCATTTGAAATAAATGTCATAATGTATTTTGAAATGAATGTGGCTTTTGAATGTGGCTTGAAAGAAATGTGGCTTTTGAAGTGTGTCTTTTGGGGTGTGGATTTTCAAATAAATGTGGCTTTTGAAATGTGGCTTTTGAAATAAATGTGGCTTTTGAAATAACGTGGCGTTTGAAATAAAAAATGTGGATTTTGAAATGTGGCTTTTGAAATAAATGTGGCTTTTGAATTAAACGTGACATTTGAAATGAATGTGGCTTTTGAAAGAAATTAGGTTTTTGAAATGTGGGTTTTGAAATTAAATGCGGCTTTTGAAAAGAAATGTGGTTTTTGAAGTTTGTCTTTTGGGGTGTGGATTTTCAAACTAAATGTGGCTATTGAAATAAAATGTGGCTATTAAAATAAATTAGTCTTTTGGAAATATATGTCGCTGGTTGAGGTTGGGGTTTGAGGTATGGCTCTTGAGATAAATGTGGCTTTGAAAAATGTTGCTTTTGAAATGTTGCTTTTTGGAAAAGAAATGTTGTTTTTGAGGTTTGGCTTTTGAATTAAATGTCACTTTTGAAATCAATGTGAATACTAATCTCTTTAGGTGTGGCTTTTAATAATAAAAGGCTCATGAAAATGTGGCTTTGAAATAAATGGTGGCTTTTGAAATAGATGTGTCTTTGAAATAAATGTGGACTATTTGATATAAAGTTTGCTTTTGAAATACATTGGCATGTGAGGTACGATTGTGGAGTTCTTTTTATGAAATGTAGGCATATGAAAGAAATTGCCGTTGGAAAAGTGTTTTTTGAAATGAGGGGCGTTTTGAAGTAATGTGGCTTTTTTTAAATACATGAGGCATAAAAAGTAATTTGCAATGTGCATTATTGATAGAAAAGTGCTTTTGATGTGTGGATTTTGAAAAGAAAGTGGCGGGTTAAAATAATGTGGCCTTTGATAAGAAATGGGGACTTTTGAAAAGAATGTAGCTTATGAAATGATTGGCCTTTTATACAAATACATTTGGGTTTTGAAATAAATGTGGCTTTTGAAAATAAATGTGTTTTTTGAAAAGAAATGGCTTTTGAAATAAATTTGGCTTTTGAGGTTTGCTTTTGAAATTAATTAAAAAACTTTATGCTTTTGAAATAAACGTGGCTTTTTAAAATTGTGGCATTTCAGTGATGGCTTTTGAAATAAAAGCGGCTTTCGAAATTGTTGGCATTTGAAAGATAAGTGGCTTTAGAAATAATTAAACTTTTGAATGTAGCTTCTGAAAGTGGCTTTTGAAATGAATGTGCTTTTGACATAAATTAGGCTTTAGAGGTTTGGCTTTTTAGATAAAAAATAGGCTATTTGCAATAAATGGCCTTTATGAAAAAGAAATGTGGTTTTGAAATAAATGTGGCTTTTTATACATAAATGTGGCTTTTGAGTTTGTCTTTTTTGAACTAAAAGTGGCTTATAAATAAATGTGGCTTTTTGAAATGTGGCGTGAAATAAATGAGGCTTTTGAAGTTTGCATTAGAAAAAAATATGGCGTTTGAAATTACTGTGGCGTTTTAGGAGTTGCTATCGAAAATGTGCATTTTGACAAAAATCTGGCATTATGACGTTTGGCTTTTGAAATAAAAAAGGCATTTGAAAAATAAATGAGGCTTTTGTAATAATGTTGCTTTTGAACAAATGAGCACCTTAAACGGGAAATGAATGTGTCTTTTGAAATGAAGAGGCTTTTGAAGTGTGTCTTTTGGGTGGATTTTCAAATAAATGTTGCTTTTGAAAATGTGTCTTCTCAAAAAAATGTGGTTTTGAAATAAAATGGTTGCTTTTGAAAATAAATGAGAACTTTTGAAATAAAATGAGGCTTTTTTAGAAATGGAAATGGTATTTAGAGTTATGGCATATGAAATAACTATGGCCTTTGAAATGAATGTGGCTTTTGAAATAAATTTTGCATTTTGAGATTGCTTTAGAAATGAAATTAAAAAAAATTGTTTTGTAAGAAAATTGTGCTTTCAAAATGTGGCCTTTGAAATAAACGTGTCCTTTCGAAAATGTGGCTTTTGAAAGAAATTGGCTTTTGTGAAATACATGAGCTTTTAGAAATGTTTGCTTTAATGAAAGAAATGTGGCTTAAATATGGCATTTCAGGTGTGTCTTTTGAAATAAACGTGGCTTTCGAATGTGGCTTTTGAAATAAATTATACTTTTGAAATGGGTTAGCATTTGAATGTGGCTTTTGAACATAAATTTGGCTTTTGAGGTTTGGCTTTTGAAAAAATTAAGGCTATGATATAAAAGGTGCCTTTTTAAAGAAATGAGGCTTGTGAAAAATAAATGTGGCTTTTGACATACATGTGTCTTATTTGAGCTTTGGCTTTAGACATAAATGTGGCATATGAAATAAATGTGGCTTAGAAATGTGGCCGTGCATAAATGTGGCTTTTTGTAGGTTTGGCTTTTGAAAAAAATATGGCTTTTAAATAAAATGGCTTTTGCAATAAATGGGTTATTTATATGCATTTGAAAATAAATGATCATTAGAAATGAATGTGTCTTTGAAATGAATAGGCATTTGCAGAGTACTTTATGGATGTGTGGAATCAATAAATGTGGCTTTTGAAATGTGGCATTCACAAACAAAAGTTGGCTTTACAAAAAAATGTGGTTTTGGCTAGTCGGGATTAAATGTGCATTTGAGAACACAATTGACTATTGAAATACAATGAGGCTTTATAAATGAATGTGTTCACAACTTTGAGGTTTGGCAAACTTACAGATAGAGAAATAAATATGGTGGCCACTTTGACAAAAGAAAGTTGCGAGGCATTTTGAGGGATCTAATTTTAGTGGCTTTTGAGTTTGGCATTAGAAATTAATTAATAAAAATTGGTTTTGTAAAAATGTGGCTTTTAAAATTGGCTTTTTGAAATAAACGGGGCTTTCCGAAATGTGACATTTGAAAAGATAAGTGGCTTTTGAAATAAATGTAGCTTTGAAATGTTGCTTTTGAAAGAAATGTGGCATAAAATGTGCTTTCAGGTGGTCTTTTGAAGAACCGTGGCTTTCGCAATGTGGCTTTTTATTGAAATAAATTATACTTTGAAATGTTGCTTATTGAATGTGTGCTTTTTTATTTTTGGTTTTTTTTTTGACATAAAATTTTGGCTTTGAGTTTTGGCTTTGAAAAAACATGGTTTTTGGATATAAAGGTGCCATTAGAAAAAGAACTGTGGCTTTGAAATAAATGTGGGCTTTTTTTGACATACAATGTGTCTTTTGAGCATTGGCTTTATTGAAATAAATATGGCTTTTGAAATAAATTGTGGCTTATGAAATTAATGATGCTTAGAAATTAATGTGGCTTTTGAGGTTTGGCTTTTGAAAAAAATATTGACTTTATAAATGTGGCTTTTGAGTGCGGTAATCGAAATGAGTCTTTGACAAAATGAGGCTTTTGACGTTTTGGATTT
>CM069152.1:45706420-45774221 GCA_035221665.1 Okamejei kenojei
CTGTTTCCCATATGATATATTCTTAATTAATTTAGTCTATTATGGGGAAAATTTAGATTTAAATAGAAAATTAAATCTTTTTGTAACAAAAATCCCAAGATATTAATATTTTTCATTTGTTATCTTAAAAGGAAATTGTTGTAATATATGTAAACTTAATTCATGTTATAGGCATAAGTTCACTTTTATTTCCAATAATCTTTATTCCTGAAAGTGATCCGAATTCCGTTATTAGTTTTAACAAATTTCGAAGACTTATTTCTGGATGAGTGAATATACTAGTAATACATCATCAGCATGAATAAGAAATGTTATTTCTTAGGTAATTTGCGGTATCAAATCCATAAAATTTTCCGGAGTAGTCATACCTCTGAGCAAGTGGTTCTAATGCCTACTGCAAACAATAAAGTGATAAAGCGGCAACCTTGTCCTACAAACCTCGTGATAAATTAAATTTACTTGATTAACAGTTCTATTTGTTGTTTATTCCAAGCAATTGGATTCATATAATAATTTAATCCAATTAATAAACTCCTCTCCTAATTTAAAAGCTTCCCATCACCAAAATAAATAGGGCCATTCCACTTGGTCCAAAAGCCTTTTCTGCATCAAGCGAAATAAACTACTAAATCTTTTTTATCACTTCTTTTCGATAAATAATATTAAACAAACTCTTAGAAGATTATAATGAAGAATATCGTTTTGGTGATAAATCCAGTTTGATCCGGATGTATTATTCATCAACAATCTAAACGCAATCTTTTGCTAATATTGTTGTAATAACTTTTGACTGTATTTAATAGAGCTTATTTGCTCTAATATGAACCCTGATCATCTAAGTCTTTATTTATTTTAGGTATGAGTGTTTATAAACGATGTTCGTTCAAATGTATCTGGAAGCTTCTGTTCCTGTATAAATCTGTTCATATAGTGATTTTAAATATGGAACTATATATTCATAAAATGTTTTTATAAAATTACCGAACCTATGCCATCAAGGTAACCATGGTTTTTTAATAAAAACCGTTTTTTTAATGATCTAATAGATTCTTTAATTTCATTTATATGAAATATCAGCATTTAATACTTTTCTTATTTTGTAAAAATCCAGTCCCTTTCAATTATACATTTTTTTTATAAAATGCAATCCTATTTCTATTTTACTTACTGTTTGTTATAGCATGTATAAAATTTATAATATTGCATACAATCTTCATTAATATCTTTAGGTTGTATTAATAAATCACCATTTTTTATTTAAATCCTATGTAATAATTTAATCCGCTTCAAATTTCCTTAATTGTCGAGAGCCAGAGTCAGTTTTTGGGGCTTATCCCCCAAATTTCAAACTGTAATTGTTTAGTATGTTGGTAAAATTTTATCACTTGATCCTGTTTATATATATTTAATTTATATTTCAATATAACAATATTATTAAGTATATGTCGTTATCTGGTTTTATTTGCATTCTGTATATCGAATTCCTTAATCTCCTTTTACTAGATCTTGTTGTTCTTTCCGAGTCCAATTTATATGTCAAATGCTTGAGACGAACACATTATTCCTCGAAGATAAGCCTTAAAATGTTTCCCACATTAAAGAACGCGATTATCTCTGGTTGATCATTTATTTCAAAAAAAGTTTTAATTTGAGAGTTGTATATATTCCAGAGTGGCTTTGTTTTTTAAAATTTGTGTGGTTAAAATTACCACTTCTTAAATTTTCTATTTTTATTATTAAGTTTTAATTTTAAACGTAACTCGGAGCTGGATCTGAGATTATATATTATCATATTTAGCTTCATAAGTAATGAGATAAGTTTTTTGCATCCACCAAAAAATAATCTTATTCTTGAGTAAGTTTTTATGTACTGGGAGTACAAAGAATATTCTCGTCCTAGGGATTTTCTGTCTCCAACATCTTTAATGTTTGTTTTTTTGCATATATGCGTTTAGTCAAATCACTAGAACTGAATTTGTTTTTTTTCTTTGTTTGTTAGATCAGTCTAAGTAAAGGGTCTAATGTACAGTTGAAATCTCCACCAATTATCAAATTAATATTGTATTAATTCGGATATTATTAAATACTTTTTTAAAAAACATTGGACTATCAAATTTGGTCCATATATATTTTAAAAAATAACAAGAATTACTTTTCTGTAGTTTAATTCTCCTAACACAATAATATATCCTACCATCCTTTATCATATATGGTTAATGTAATCTTAAAATAAAGTACCTTTACGAAAATAATATTGCTACGCGCTCTGAATTATGTGTAACAAAGAGTGAAATTTTATCTATCCATTTAGCATTTTTCAACCTGTTTTCCCGCCTCTTTTTTTAAGATGGGTCTCTCTTAATGCTAAATTACATTCAGCTTTACTTGCCTTTAATATGTCAATACGTTTCCTCTTCTTTAGTCGTTCATTAATACCTTTAACATTCCAACTGCAGAAATTTTTTTAAATATCCCTTCATTCCCCGTATTTTCTTTTTAAGATCTTGCATTTTAGATTTATGGGACTGCAGATCTAAGGACAGCCGCTATAAAACCCAACCTTACCACCTGAACCCCGAGTGGATGTAGTTAATCTCTTTTTTGCCCCTCATGAATATATCTCCCTTGGTACATTATATTACTTCCAATCAAACCAAAAATTACAAAAGATATAAAAAGAAAAAGAAAATAAATAGAAGTACTGGTGTGTAAAGGAAAAAAGAACTACATCAAGAATCGATCGTAGTTTGTGCCAGCCCATATTAAGATGACTATATATCTAACGACTTTCCGTCAATCGATGTTATCAACACACCAGCTCCTGGAATTAGGGAATTACTATTTCTTAACAATATTTTAACGGGGGGTATAAAATAATATATAATTGTAAAAAAAAAGGGGGGGGGGGGAGGTGAATAATTAATTTAAAAAAAAAAAAAAACCAGGAAGGGAGACGAAAAAGAGAAAAAAGGAAGAATAAAAAAAAAAGGTTCTTCCTTTAAAAAATATCAATACTAAAGCCTAACTTTAGAAATCTAACTAATATTAGACATAAAAAATACAAAGGCTATATAAAAAGATGAATAACATACAAATAATTCAGTTCAGAAAAGGGAAAATTAAATTATTAATTAATAGTAATAGTGATTAGTAATAAAGACTTCCTAATTTATGAACAAAAATAAGGTGGGAAAAACTGATAATAAAACCGTATTATAATCTTAATATGTGGTATAATTATTTTTGTTAGATTATATGTTAGAAACTAATTTCAATGTACCAGATATCCGCTGATGACGATGTTCAAATCTTGTTTTATTCCCCTCCATTCCATTTTCGACATTGTCTATTTTCCCCCCCCGATCAAGTCCAATATCCTCTTGAAGAGTCCTACAGTAAATATTAAAAGTTCATGTTGAGTATCTGAAGATGGTAAAAGTCAGTAATAACTTGCTTGTAGGTATTCCTTCAAGTCTTGAACTGCCTGAGCAAACTCCAATGCTGTGTTTGGGGTCTTAAAAAAGTACTTCCACTTTCTTATAAGAAACTCGTAAAGTCGCTGGGTAGTTTCCAAACCGATCTCAGATTTTCTACTCCACGCTTAAGACCTTTTGCTTCATTGAAATGCTTTTCCGTTTTCCTGGCGACCTCTGGTGGATAGTCTCGATAAATACAAACCTTTGACCTTCATAGTCAAGTTTTTAGTTTTTCGAAGCTTCCGCATAATCTCAACCAGAACAAAATCAAACTGTACTTTAATGAATCAATTGCCCTGGGAGGAGCGCCGGGTCTGGTCTGACGTCTACTGACTTCTGTGAGCACTAGCTAATAAAGGCATCTCTTCCAGAATAAGACTTCTTGAGTAATTTTAGCAGTGAACTCCGAGGGCCGTCGATATTCTCGTCGACCCTCAGGAATCCCTACAATCTCAGATTTTGCCCTTCTCTGATGGCCTTCTAAGCTCAGTACATTTCTCGGGCTGATTTAGTCAGCTACTCATCAGACGTTCATTTTCTTTTCTTAATCAATTCGCTGTACGTCAAAGCATTTATCTTTCTCTGTCTGTCAAGTCTTTTTATTGCATCCATCTGTTGTTTCTCTGCATTTCCTTCCAATAGGTTAAAATCTGTTGTCCAATGTTCTTTTTTTAATGATCTTTTTTAAACCTTTCTCCATTTTTTTTATCCAGCTTTTTCCTCCATGTCATTAAAAACGTGTCAATAACTCTTCTTTTAAATCATCCGTCCCGACATTTTCTTGACCTTTTTTTCAATAATTGTGTTTGTTTTCCTTTTTTAACTCCATTAGTTATGTTTACATCTGATTCATCTGTATATCAATCGAGCTATTTATTTGACTTATATCTTCCTTTAATTCTTCCTTTTAACTTAACTATCTGCTGAGAAATAAAGGATTTCAATTCCTCACCTTCCACTTTTGTCCCTGATTTCTTGGGACACATCTTCCTGGGATCGAGTCCTAGTCGACACACATCTTCCTGGGATCGAGTTCTAGTCGACTCCCAGGCTTCACTTGGACCTTCTCCCAGTTTCGGCTTTCGAGCTTTACTCTTATCTGTGGGGCTCCGTGGAACCGACATAGCTGTCTGATAACGTCACTCGGTGAGGAAACTACAAACAGCTCGTTGCAGACAGCCGGTAAGTCTTCTAAAACCCCCGTTTTTAACAATTTTTTTTGCAGAGCTGGCTGGCACTATACTCTAGGGCTCCATAGCGCCACCGGAAGTCGGCACATTCACTTCTAAAGCCACACCTCAAAAGCCGCATTTCTATAAAAAGCCATATTTCAAAAGCCACATTCACTTCAAAAGCCACATTTCAAATGCCACATTCATTTCAAAAGCCACATTTTCAATAACCAGATATCCTTCAAAAGCCAAATTAATTTCAAAAGCCTCATTCATTTCAAAAGCCACATTTATTTCATAAGCCACACCTCAAAAGATACATTTAATTCAAAAGCCACACCTGAAAAGCCACATTTATTTATAAAGCCACATTTCTTTCAAAAGCCACATTTCTTTCAAAAGCCACATTTCTTTCAAAAATCACATTTATTTCAAAAGCCACATTTATTTCAAATCCCATATTTCAAAAGCTACATTTTTCAAAAGCCACATTTCCAAAGCCACGTTTGTTTCAAAAGCCACATTTCTTTCAAAGGCCACATTTCTCTCAAAAGCCAAATTAATTTCAAAAGCCACATTAATTTCAAAATCACATTTCAAAAATCTAATTTCTTTCAAAAGCCACATTCATTTCAAACGCCACATTTATTTCAAAAGCCACATTTCAAAAGCCACATTTATTTTAAAAGCCACATTTCAAAAGCCACATTTTTTTCAAAAGCCACATTTATTTCAAAAGCCACACCTCAAAGCCACATTTCAAAAGCAACATTTTTTTCAAAAGCCAAATTTATCTCAAAAACCATACCTCAAACGCCAAACCTCAAAGCCACATTTTTAAAGCCACATTTTTTTTCAAAAGCCACATTGATTTCAAAAGCCACACCTCAAAGCCACATTTCAAAAGCCACATTTATTTCAACAGGCACATTTATTTCAAAAGCCACATTTAGTTCAAAACCAAAGTGATTTCAAAACCCACAATGATTTCAAAAGCCGCATTTATTTCAAAATGCGCATGTATTTCAAAACCCACATTTATTTCAAAACCAAACTTATTTGAAAACCCACAATGATTTCAAAAGCCACATTGTTTTCAAAAGCAACATTTATTTCAAAAGCCAAATTTTTTTCAAAATAAATTTTCAAAATCCACATTGATTTCAAACGCCACTATTATTTCAAAAGCCTCACCTCTAAAGCAATATAGAATTAAAAAGCCAAGTTTATTTCACAAGACACACCTCAACAGCCACATCTCAAAAGCCACATTTATTTCAAAAGCCGCATTTATTTCAAGCCTTATTCATTTCAAGAGCCAGTTTTCAAACGCCACATTTCAAAAGCCACATTTCAAAAACCAAATTTATTTCAAGCCACAGCACAAAAGCCACACCCCAAAAGCCACATTTATTTCAAGAGCCACATTTATTTCAAAAGCCACATTTATTCCAAAAGCCACACCTATTTCAAAATCCACATTTCTTTCAAAAGGCACATTTCTTTCAAAAGGCACATTTATTTCGAAAGCCACATATATTTCAAAAGCCACATTTATTTCAAGCCACACCTCAAAAGCTGCATGTATTCCAAACGCCGCACTTATTTCAAAAGGCATATTTATTTAAAAATCCGCATTTCTTTCAAAAGGCACATTTATTTCAAAAGCCACATTTATTTCAAATGCCACATTTCTTTCAAAAGCCACATTTATTTCAAAAGCCACATTTATTTCAAAAGCCACATTTATTTCAAGCCACATTCATTTCAAAAGCCAGTTTTCAAACGCCACATTTCAAAAGCCACATTTCAAAAACCACATTTATTTCAAAAGCCACATTTCTTTCAAAAGCCACATTTCTTTCAAAAGCCACATTTATTTTGAAGCCACATTTATTTCAAAAGCCACATTTATTTCAAAAGCCGCACCTCAAAAGCTACATTTATTTCAAAAGCCGCACCTCAATAGCTATATTTATTTCAAAATCCACATTTCTTTCAAAAGCCACATGTATTTCAAACGCCGCACCTCAAAAGCCACTTTTCAGACGCCAAATTTCAAAAGCCACATTTAATTCATAAGCCACCTCAAAAGCTACATTAATTTCAAAAGCCGCATTTATTTCAAAAGCCACACTTATTTCAAAAGCCACATTTATTTCTAAAGCCATATTTATTTCAAAAACCACATTTATTTCAAAAGCCACACCTCAAAACCTACATTTCTTTCAAAAGCCGCATTTATTTCAAAAGCTACATTTCAAAAGCCACATTCATTTCAAAAGAAAGATTTCAAAAACCACACTGATTTCTAAAGCCACATTTATTTCAAAAGCCACATTTATTACAAAACCAAATTTATTTCCAAAGCCACATTTATATCAAAAGCCAGATATATTTCAAAACCTACATTTAATTCCAAAGCCACACCTCAAAAGCGACATTAATTTCAAAAGCCACATTTATTTCAAAAGCCACATTCATTTCAAAAGCTACATTCATTTCAAAAATCACATTATTTTCAAAAGCCTCATTATTTTCATCAGCCACATTATTTTCATAAGCCACATTATTTTCAAAAGCCACACAACAAAAGCCACATTTCAAAAACCTGATTTATTTCAAAAACCACATTCATTTCAAATGACACATTTATTTCAAAAGCCACATTTCTTTCAAAAGCCACAAAACATTTATTTATTTCTTTTTCAAAAGCCACATTCAAAGCCCCACTACTCTTCAAAATGCCACACCTAAAACCGCCACCAACACAAGACAACAAAAGCCTTAGGACATGATTTCTTTCTGGTGGTTTGGTAAATAGTAAAAGCCACATTTCAAAAGCGACATTCGTTTCGAAAGACACATTTCAAAAGCCACATATATTTCAAAAGCCATATTTTTCAATAGCCACATATCCTTCATTTCTTTCCAAAAGCCACATTTCAAAAGCCACATTCTTTTCAAAAGCCACATTTCTTTCAAAAGCCACATTTATTTCAAAAGCCACATTTATTTCCAATTACACACCTTAAGTCACACCTCAAAAGCCCGTTTTATTTCAAAAGCCGCATTTATTTCAAAGCCACATTTCAAAAGCTACATTATTTTCAAAATCCACATTTCAAAAGCTACATTTATTTCAAAAGCCACATTTCGAAAGCCACATTCATTTCGGAAACCACATTTCAAACGCCACATTTCGAAAGCCACATTTCATAAGCCACATTTCAAAAAACACATTTATTTCAAGCCACCGCTCAAAAGCCACACCTCAAAACCGACATTTATTTCAAAAGCCACATTAATTTCAAAAGTCACATATATTTCAAAAGCCACATTTATTTCAAAAGCCACATTTCTTTCAAAAGCCACATTTCTTTCAAAAGCCACATTAATTTCAGAAGCCACATTAATTTCAAAAGCCACATTTCAAAACCCACATTGATTTCAAAAGCCACATTTATTTGAAAAGTCACATTTCAAAAACAACTTCTTTCAAAAGCCACATTTCAAAAGCCACATTTCACAAACCACATTTATTTCAAAAGCCAAGTATATTTCAATAGCCAAGTTTATTTCAAAAGCCACATTTCATGAGCCACATTTTTTTTCAAAAGCCACACCTCAAAAGCCACATTTATTTCAAAAACCATACCTCAAATGTCACACCTCAAAAGCGAAATTTATTTCAAAAGCAACATTTATTTCAAAAGCCACATTTATTTCAGTCCACATTTATTTCAAAACCACATTTATTTGAAAGCCACATTTATTTGAAAAGCCACATTTATTTGAAAAGCCACATTTCATAAGCCACATTTATTTGAAAAGCCACACCCCAAAAGCCACACTTCAAAACCACATTTCTTACAAAACCCACATTTAAAAATCCACATTCATTTCAAAAGCCATATTCATTTCAAAAGACACATTCATTTCTAAAGCCATATTCATTTCAAAAGCCACATTCATTTCAAGAGCCTAATTTTAAAAAAAGCACGATGATTTCAAAAGCCACGTTTATTTCAAAAGCGACTATTAATTCAAAAGCCAAACCTCAAAAAACACATTTCTTTCAAAAGCTACATTTCAAAAGCCACATTTATTTCAAGCCTCATGTATTAAAAAAAAGCCACATTTACTTCAAAAGCCACATTTCAGAAAACACATATTTCAAAAGTCACATTTCAAAAGCCACATTTCAAAAAACACATTTATTTCAAAATCCACGTTTTTTTAATAGCCACGTTTATTTCAAACGGCACATTTCTTTCAAGCCACATTTCAAAAAAAAACCACAATCGTACCACACAGGCCACATTTATTTACAAAGCCACACCTCAAAAGCCACATTGATTTCAAAAGCCACATTTATTTCAAAAGCCACTATTATTTAAAAACCCACACTTCAAAAGCCACATTTATTTCAAAAGCGACATTTAATTCAAAAGCCAAACCTCAAAAACAACTTTTCTTTCAAAAGCAACATTTCAAAAGGCACATTTCTTTCGAAAGCCACATTTATCTCAAGAGCCATACCTCAAACCACAAACCTCAACAGAGACATATATTTCAAAAGACAAATTTATTTTAATAGCCACATTTATTTCAAAAGCCACATTTATTTGAAACTCCACACCCCAAAAGACACACTTCAAAAGCCACATTTCTTTCAAAAGCCACATTAATTTCAAAACCCACATTTCAAAATCCTAATTTCTTTCAAAAGCCACATTCATTTCAAACGCCACGTTTAATTCAAAAGCCACATTTATTTCAAAAGCCACATTTCAAAATCCACATTTATTTCAAACGCCACATTTATTTCAAAATCCACATTTATTTCAAAAACCACATTTCAAAAGCCACATTTATTTGAAAATCCACACCCCAAAAGACACACTTCAAAAGCCACATTCATTTCAAAAGACACATTCATTTCTAATGCCTCATTTATTTCAAAAGCCACATTTATTTCAAGCCATATTTATTTCAAAAGCCAAACGTCAAAAGCCACATTTATGTCAAAAGCCACATTTCGATACCCGCACCTCAAAAGCCACATTTAAAAAGTCATATTTTTTTCAAAAGCCAAACCTCAAAAGCCACATTTATTTCAAAAGCAACATTAATTTCAAAAGCCACATTTATTTCAAAAGCCATATTTATTTCAAAAGCCAAAGCTCAAAAGACACATGTATGTCAAAAGCCACATTTATTTCAAAAGCCACATTTCTTTCAAAAGGCACCTTTATATCAAAAGCCATGTTTTTTCAAAAGCCAAACCTCAAAAGCCAAATTTATGTCAAAAGCCACACTTCAAAAGCAACATTTCAAAAGTATAATTTATTTCAAAAGCCACATTTCGAAAGCCACGTTTATTTCAAAAGACACACCTGAAAAGCCACATTTAAGCCACATTTCTTTCAAAAGCAACATTTCAAAAGCTACATTTATTTCAAAAGCCACATATCTTTCAAAAGCACATTTCGAAAGCCCCGTTTATTTCAAAAGCCACATTTTAAAAGCCACATTTCTTACAAAACCAATTTTTATTAATTCATTTCTAATGCCAAACCTCAAAAGCCAAATTTATTTCAAAAGCCACATTCATTTCAAAGGCCATATTTATTTCAAATGCCAAACCTCAAAAAACACATTCATTTCTAAAGCCTCATTTATTTCAAAAGTCACATTTATTTCAAAAGCCACATTTAATTCAAAACCACATTTTTTTGAAAAGCCACATTTGTTTGAAAAGCCACATTTCAAAAGCCACATTTATTTGAAAATCCACACTCCAAAAGACACACTTCAAAAGCCACATTCATTTCAAAAGACACATTCATTTCTAAAGACTCATTTATTTCAAAAGCAACATTAATTTCAAAAGCCACATTTATTTCAAAAGCCATATTTTTTTCAAAAGCCAAACCTCAAAAGCCACATTTATTTCACGCCACATTTCAAAAGCCACATTTATTTCAAAAGCCACATTTATTTCAAAAGCCAAAGCTCAAAAGACACATGTATGTCAAAAGCCACATTTATTTCAAAAGCCACATTTCTTTCAAAAGGCACCTTTATATCAAAAGCCATATTTTTTCAAAAGCCAAACCTCAAAAGCCAAATTTATGTCAAAAGCCACATTTCAAAAGCAACATTTCAAAAGTATAATTTATTTCAAAAGCCACATTTCGAAAGCCACGTTTATTTCAAAAGACACACCTGAAAAGCCATATTTAAGCCACATTTCTTTCAAAAGCAACATTTCAAAAGCTACATTTATTTCAAAAGCCACATATCTTTCAAAAGCCACATTTCGAAAGCCCCGTTTATTTCAAAAGCCACATTTTAAAAGCCACATTTCTTACAAAACCAATTTTTATTAATTCATTTCTAAAGCCAAACCTCAAAAGCCAAATTTATTTCAAAAGCCACATTCATTTCAAAGGCCATATTTATTTCAAATGCCAAACCTCAAAAAACACATTCATTTCTAAAGCCTCATTTATTTCAAAAGTCACATTTATTTCAAAAGCCACATTTATTTCAAAACCACATTTTTTTGAAAAGCCACATTTCAAAAGCCACATTTATTTGAAAATCCACACCCCAAAAGACACACTTCAAAAGCCACATTCATTTCAAAAGACACATTCATTTCTAAAGACTCATTTATTTCAAAAGCAACATTAATTTCAAAAGCCACATTTATTTCAAAAGCCATATTTATTTCAAAAGCCAAACGTCAAAAGCCACATTTATGTCAAAAGCCACATTTCGATAGCCACACCTCAAAAGCCACAGTTATTTCAAAAGCCATATTTTTTTCAAAAGCCAAACCTCAAAAGCCACATTTATTTCACGCCACATTTCAAAAGCCACATTTATTTCAAAAGCCACATTTATTTCAAAAGCCAAACCTCAAAAGCCACATTTATGTCAAAAGCCACATTTATTTCAAAAACCACATTTCTTTCAAAAGGCACATTTATATCAAAAGCCATATTTTTTCAAAAGCCAAACCTCAAAAGCCAAATTTATGTCAAAAGCCACATTCATTTCAAAAGCCACATTTCAAAAGCAACATTTCAAAAGTTAAATTTATTTCAAAAGCCACATATCTTTCAAAAGCCACATTTCGAAAGCCACTTTTATTTCAAAAGCCACACCTTAAAAGCCACATTTTAAAAGCCACGTTTCTTACAAAAGCAATGTTTATTAATTAATTTCAAAAGCCAAACCTCAAAAGCCAAATTTATTTCAAAAGCCACATTCATTTCAAAAAACACATTTATTTCAAAAGCCACATTTATTTCAAAACCCAAATTTATTTGAAAAGCCACATTCATTTCAAAAGCTACATTCATTTCAAAAGTCACATTCTTATCAAAAGCCACATTATTTTCACCAGCCACTTTCTTTTCAAAATCCACACCTCAAAAGCCACATTTCTATCAAAAGCCACATTTCAAAATACATTTTAAGCCTCATGTATTTAAAAAAAGCCACATTTACTTCAAACGCCACATTTCAAAAAACACTTTTCAAACGGCAAATTTCTTTCAAAAGCCACATTTCAAAAAACACCACAATCGTACCACACAAGCCACATTTATTTCAAAAGCAACATTTATATCAAAAGCCACATTTATTTCAAAAGACACATCTATTTCAAAAGCCACATTTATTTCAAAAGCCACATTTCATGAGCCATATTTATTTAAAAAGCCACACCTCAAGAGCCACATTGATTTCAAAAGCGACATTTAATTCAAAAGCCAAACCTCAAAAACAACATTTCTTTCAAAAGCAACATTTCAAAAGCAACATTTTTCAAAAGCCACATTTATCTCAAGAGCCATACCTCAAACCCCAAACCTCAAAAGCGACATATATTTCAAAAGACTAATTTATTTTAATAGCCACATTTATTTCAATAGCCACATTTATTTGAAAATCCACACCCCAAAAGACATACTTCAAAAACCACATTTCTTTCAAAAGCCGCATTAATTTCAAAACCCACATTTCAAAAACCTAATTTCTTTCAAAAGCCACATTCATTTCAAATGTCACGTTTAATTCAAAAGCCACATTTATTTCAAAAGCCACATTTCAAAATCCACATTTATTTCAAACGCCACGTTTATTTCAAAAGCCACATTTATTTCAAAAGCCACATTTCAAAAGCCACATTTATTTGAAAATCCACACCCAAAAAGACACACTTCAAAAGCCACATTTCTTTCAAGCCACATTTCAAAAGCCACATTCATTTCAAAAGACACATTTATTTCAAATGCCACATTTTTTCTAAAGCCACATTTATTTCAAAAGCCGCACCTCAAAGCCACATTTCATAAGCCACGTTTCTTTCAAAAAGCCACATTTATTTCAAAAGCCACACCTCAGAAGCCACACCTCAAAAGCCACATTTATTTGAAAATCCACACCCCAAAAGACACACTTCAAAAGCCACATTTCTTTCAAGCCACATTTCAAAAGCCACATTCATTTCAAAAGAAACAATCATTTCTAGCCACATTTATTTCAAAAGCCACATCTATTTCAAAAGCCACATTTATTTCAAAAGCCATATTTATTTCAAAAGCCAAACCTCAAAAGCCACATTTACATTTCAAGCCACATTTCAAAAGCCACGTCTATTTCAAAATCCACACCTCAAAAGCTACATTTATTTCAAAAGCAACATATATTTCAAAAGCCACACCTAAGAAGCCACATTTATTTAAAAAGCCACATTTCTTTCAAAAGCCACATTTCTTTCAAAAGCCACATGTCTTTCAAAAGCCACATTTCTTTCAAAAGCCACATTTCAAAGCAACATTTATTTAAAAGCCACACCTCAAAAGCCACAGTTTTTTTTTGAAAAGCCACATTTATTTCAAAAGCCACACCTCAAAAGGCACATTTCAAAAGACACATTTCTTTCAAATGCCACATTTCTCACAAAGGCCGCACCTCAGAAGTCACATTTATTTGAAAACCAACATTTAATTCAAAAGCCACATTCATTTCAAAATCCACATTTATTTCAAAAGCCACATTCACTTCAAGAGCTACATTCATTTCAAAAGATATTATTTTCAAAATCCACTTCACCAGCCACATTCTTTTCAAAAGCCAAATTATTTTCAAACGCCACACCTCAAAAGCCACATTTCTATCAAAAGCCACATTTCAAAAGCCACATTCATTTCAAAATCAAATTAATTTCCAAAGCCATATATATTTCAAAAGCCAAATTTATTTCAAAAGCCTCATTTATTTCAACAGCCACATTTATTTCAAAAGCCACATTTATTTCAAAAGCCACAATCTTTTCAACAGCCACATTCTTTTCAACAACCACATTCTTATCAAAAGCCACACCTCAAAACCCACGTTTCATTCAAAAGCCACATTCATTTCAGAAGCTAATTCATTTCAAAAGACAATTTTCAAAAACCAAATTTCAAAAACCACCTTGATTTCAAAAGCCACGTTTATTTCAAGCCACACCACAAAAGTCACATTTATTTCAAGAGCCACTTTTATTTCATAAGCCACGATTATTTCAAAAGCCACATTTATTTCCAAAGCCACATTTATTTCAAAAGACACGAATATTTCAAAAGCCATATTTATTTCAATATCCACATTTATTTCAACAGCCACATTTATTTCAAAAGCCGCATTTACTTCAACAGCCACAATCTTTTCAACAGCCACATTTTTTTCAACACCCACATTCTTATCAAAAGCCACACCTCAAAAGCCACGTTTCATTCAAAAGCCACATTTTTCTTTCAAAAGCCACATTTATTTCAGCCACATTTATTTCAAGAGCCACATATATTTCGCAAGCCACATTTATTTTGAAATTACATATTTCAAAAGCTACATTTTTTCAAAAGCCATGTTTCGAAAGCCACATTTATTTCAAGCCACATTTATTTCAAGAGCCACATTTAATTCAAGAGCTATATTTATTTCAAAAGCCAGATTTATTTCAAAATCCACATTCATTTCAAAACCCACATTTATTTCAGAAGCCTCATTCATTTCAAAAGCCACATTTATTTCAAAATCCACATTTATTTCAATAGCCACATTCATATCAAAAGTTACACTCATTTCAAAAGACAAATTATTTTCAAAAGCCACTTTCTTTTCACCAGCCCCATTCTTTTCAAAAGCCACATCTCTTTCATTTATTTGAAGAGCGACATTTATTTGAAAAGCCACATTTATCTCAAAAGCCACATTTCACAAGCCACATTTATTTCAAAAGCCACATTTATTTCAAAAGGCGCATCTCAAAAGCCAAATTTCTTACAAAAGCCACATCTATTTCAAAAGCCACACCTCAAAAGCCACATTTCTTTCAAAAGCCACTTTTCAAAAGCCACATTCATTACAAATGCCACATTTTTCAATAGCCACATATCCTTCAAAAGCCACATTTATTTCAAGAGCTACATTCATTTCAAAAGCCACGTCTATTTCAATAGACACATTTCAAAGGCTACATTTTTTTCAACAGCCACATTTATTTCAAAAGCCACACCTCAAAAGGTGCATTTCAAAGGCAGATACATTTCAATGCCACACCTCAAAAGCTTATTTCAAAAGCGACATTTATTTCAAAAGCCACACCTAAAAAGCCACATTTATTTCAAGACCCACATTTATTTCAAAAGGCGTATTTATTTCAAGCCACATTCATTTCAAAAGCCACTTTTCGAACGCCACATTTCAAAAGCCACATTTCAAATACCACATTTATTTTAAGCCACAGCGCAAAAGCCACACCTCAAAAGTCACATTTATTTCAAGAGCCACATTTATTTCAAAAGCCACATTTATTTGAAGAGCGACATTTATTTCAAATGCCACATTTATCTCAAAAGCCACATTTCAAAAGCCATATATTTTTCACAAGCCACATTTATTTCAAAAGCCACATTTATTTCAAAACCCACAATTATTTCAAAAGCCACATTTCAAATACCACATTTATTTTAAGCCACAGCGCAAAAGCCACACCTCAAAAGCCACATTTATTTAAAGAGCCACATTTATTTCAAAAGCCACATTTATTTGAAAAGCCACATTTATCTCAAAAGCCACATTTCACAAGCCACATTTATTTCAAAAGCCACATTTATTTCAAAAGGCGCATCTCAAAAGCCAAATTTCTTACAAAAGCCACATATATTTCAAAAGCCACACCTCAAAAGCCACATTTCTTTCAAAAGCCACTTTTCAAAAGCCACATTCATTACAAATGCCACATTTTTCAATAGCCACATATCCTTCAAAAGCCACATTTATTTCAAGAGCTACATTCATTTCAAAAGCCACGTGTATTTCAATAGCCACACCTAAAAAGCCACATTTATTTAAAATGCCACATTTCTTTCAAAAGACACATTTCTTTTAAAAGCCACATTTCTTTCAAAAGCCACATTTATTTTAAAGCCACATTTCAAAGGCTACATTTTTTTCAACAGCCACATTTATTTCAAAGGCCACACCTCAAAGGGTGCATTTCAAAGGCAGATACATTTCAATGCCACACCTCAAAAGCTTATTTCAAAAGCGACATTTATTTCAAAAGCCACGCCTAAAAAGCCACATTTATTTCAAGAGCCACATTTATTTCAAAAGGCGCATTTATTTCAAGCCACATTCATTTCAAAAGCCACTTTTCGAACGCCACATTTCAAAAGCCACATTTCAAATGCCACTTTTATTTCAAGCCACAGCACAAAAGCCACAGCACAAAAGCCACACCTCAAAAGCCACATTTATTTCAAGAGCCACATTTATCTCAAAAGCCACATTTATTTCAAAAGCCACATTTATCTCAAAAGCCACATTTCAGAAGCCATATATGTTTCACAAGCCACATTTATTTCAAAACGCCACATTTCAAAAGCCACATTTCAAATACCACATTTATTTCAAGCCACAGCACAAAAGCCACACCTCAATAGCCACATTTATTTCAAGAGCCACATTTATCTCAAAAGCCAAATTTCAAAAGCCATATATTTTTCACAACCCACATTTATTTTCAAAAGCCACATTTCAAAAGCCATATTTCTTTTCAAAGACATATTTCAAAAGCCACATTCATTTCATAAACAACATTTATTTCAAAACCCACACCTCAAAAGCACATTTATTTCAAAAGCCACCTTTCAAAAGACACATTTATTTCAAAGCCACACCTCACAAGCTAAATTTCAACAGCCACATTTCAAAAACAACATTTATTTTAAAAGACACCTCAGAAGCCACATTTATTTCAAGAGCCGCATTTATTTCAAAAGCCAGCTACATTTCAAAAGCCACACCTAAAAAGCCACATTTATTTCAAGAGCCACATTTATTTCAAAAGCCACATTTATTTCAAAAGCCGCATTTATTTCAAGCCACATTCATTTCAAACGCCACTTTTCGAACGCCACATTTCAAAAGCCACATTTCAAATACCACATTTATTTCAAGCCACAGCACAAAAGCCACAGCACAAAAGCCACACCTCAAAAGCCACATTTATTTCAAGAGCCACATTTATTACAAAAGCCACATTTATTTCAAAAGCCACATTTATTTTAAGAGCGACATTTATTTCAAAAGCCACATTTATCTCAAAAGCCACATTTCAGAAGCCATATATGTTTCACAAGCCACATTTATTTCAAAAGCCGCACCTCAAAAGCCAAATTTCTTACAAAAGCCACATCTATTTCAAAAGCCACATCTCAAAAGCCACATTTCTTTCAAAAGCCACATTTGAAAAGCCACATTCATTTCAAATGCCACATTTTTCAATAGCCACATATCCTTCAAAAGCCACATTTATTGCGTGCTACATTCATTTCAAAAGCCACGTCTATTTCAAAAGCCACACCTAAAAAGCTATATTTATTTCGAAAGCAACTTCTAGTTCAAACGCCACACCTAAAAAGCCACATTTATTTAAAAAGCCACATTTATTTCAAAAGCCGCACCTCAAAAGCCAAATTCCTTACAACAGCCACATCTATTTCAAAAACCACACCTCAAAAGCCACATTTCTTTCATGAGCCACATTTGAAAAGCCACATTCATTTCAAATGCCACATTTTTCAATAGCCACATATCCTTCAAAAGCCACATTTATTTCAAGTGCTACATTCATTTCAAAAGCCACGTCTATTTCAAAAGCCACACCTAAAAAGCTATATTTATTTCGAAAGCAACTTCTAGTTCAAACGCCACACCTAAAAAGCCACATTTATTTCAAAAGCCGCACCTCAAAAGCCAAATTCCTTACAAAAGCCACATCTATTTCAAAAACCACACCTCAAAAGCCACATTTCTTTCATGAGCCACATTTGAAAAGCCACATTCATTTCAAATGCCACATTTTTCAATAGCCACATATCCTTCAAAAGCCACATTTATTTCAAGTGCTACATTCATTTCAAAAGCCACGTCTATTTCAAAAGCCACACCTCAAAAGCTATATTTATTTCAAAAACAACTTCTATTTCAAAAGCCACACCTAAAAAGCCACATTTATTTAAAAAGCCACATTACATTCAAAAGCCACATTTATTTTAAAAGCCAGATTTATTTCAAAAACCACATTCATTTCAAAACCCACATTTATTTCAAAAGCCACATTTATTTCAAAAGCCACATTGATTTCAAAAGCCACATTTCAAACACAACATTTCTTTCAAGAGCCACATTTATTTCAAGAGCCACATTTATTACAAAAGCCACATTGATTCTAAAGCCACAAATCAAATGCCAAGTTTATTTCAAAAGTCATATTTCAAAATCCACATTTATTTAAAAAGCCAAACCTCAAAAGCCACATTCATTTAAAAAGACACGCATCAAAAGCCACACCTCAAATGCCCCATTTTTTTCAAAAGCCGCATTTATTTCAAGCCACATTCATTTCAAAAGCCACTTTTCGAACGCCACATTTCAAAAGCCACATTTCAAATACCACATTTATTTCAAGCCACAGCACAAAAGCCACACCTCAAAACCCACATTTATTTCAAGAGCCACATTTATCTCAAAAAGCCAAATTTTTCAAAAGCCATATATTTTTCACAACCCACATTTATTTCAAAAGCCACATTTCAAAAGCCATATTTCTTTTCAAAGACATATTTCAAAAGCCACATTCATTTCATAAACAACATTTATTTCAAAACCTACACCTCAAAAGCACATTTATTTCAAAATCCACCTTTCAAAAGACACATTTATTTCAAAGCCACACCTCACAAGCTAAATTTCAACAGCCACATTTCAAAAACAACATTTATTTTAAAAGACACCTCAGAAGCCACATTTATTTCAAGAGCCGCATTTATTTCAAAAGCCAGCTATATTTCAAAAGCCCCATTTCGAAAACCACATTTATTTCAAGCCACATTTATTACAAAAGCCACATTGATTCAAAAACACATTTATTTCAAAAGCCACTATGATTTCAAAATCCTCACCTCGGAAGACATATTTAAATCAAAAGCCAAGTTTATTTCAAAAGTCACATTTCAAAATTCACATTTATTTAAAAAGCCACACCTCAAAACTCACACTCATTTAAAAAGACACACCTCAACAGCCACACCTCAAAAGCCACATTTATTTCAAAAGCCGGATATATTTCAAGCCACATTCATTTCAAAAACAAAAGCCACTTTTCAACGCCACATTTCAAAAGCCCACATTTCAAATTCACATTTATTTCAAGCCAACAGCACAAAAGCCACACCTCAAAGGCCACATTATTTTTCAAGAGCCACATTTATTTCAAAAGCCACATTTATTTCAAAAGCCACATTTATCTCAAAAGCCACATTTAAAAAGCCACATTTATTTCCAAAGCCACATTTATTTCAAAAGCCACACCTCAAATGCCAAATTTCTTGCAAAAAGCCACATCTATGTCAAAAGCCACACCTCAAAAAGCCACACTTCTTTCAAAAAGCCACATTTCAAAAGCCACATTCATTTCAAATGCCACATTTTTCAATAGCCACATATCCGTCAAAAGCCTACATTCATTTCAAAAGCCACGTCTATTTCAAAAGCCACACACCTCAAAAGCTACATTTATGTTCAAAAGCTACATTTATTTCAAAAGCAACATCTATTTCAAAAGCCACACCTAAAAATGTATTTACAAGCCACATTTCAAAGGCTACATTTTTTTCAACAGCCACATTTATTTCAAAAGCCACATTTCAAGTCACACCTCAAAAGCCACACTCAAAAGCCACATTCTTTTTTCAAATGCCACATTTATTTCAAAAGCCACACCTCAAAAGGCACATTTCAAATTGCTTTGAAAAGAACACATTTCTTTCAAATGCCACAGTTGCTCTTCTCACAAAGGCCGCACCTCTCAGAAGTCTCATTTATTTCAAAACCACCACATTTATTTCATGCCACAGCACAAAATCCACACCTCAAGAGCCACATTTATCTCAAAAGCCACATTTTTTTCAAAAGCCACATTAATTTCAAAAGCCACATTTCAAACACAAAATTTCTTTCAAGAGCCACAATTATTTCATTTCAAGCCACATGTATTACAAAAGCCACATTGATTCAAAAGCCACATTTAAATCAATAGCCAAGTTTACTTCAAAATTCACATATCAAAATCCACATTTATTTAAAAAGCCACACCTCAAAAGCCACATTCATTTAAAAAGACACACCTCAAAAGCCACGCCTCAAAAGCCACACTTCTTTCAAAAGCCACATTTCAAAAGCCACATTCATTTCAAATGCCACATTTTTCAATAGCCACATATCCTTCAAAAGCCTACATTCATTTCAAAAGCCACGTCTATTTCAAAAGCTACACCTCAAAAGCTACATTTAGTTCAAAAGCTACATCTATTTCAAAAGCCACACCTAAAAATGTATTTACAACAAGCCACATTTCAAAGGCTACATTTTTTTCAACAGCCACATTTATTTCAAAAGCCACATTTCAAGTCACACCTCAAAAGCCACAGCTCAAAAGCCACATTCTTTTTTCAAATGCCACATTTATTTCAAAAGCCACACCTCACAAGGCACATTTCAAATTTTCTTTCAAAAGACACATTTCTTTTCAAATGCCACATTTCCTCACAAAGGCCGCACCTCAGAAGTCACATTTATTTCAAAACCCACATTTTATTTTCAAGCCACAGCACAAAAATCCACACCTCAAGAGCCACATTTATCCTCAAAAGCCCACATTTTTTTCAAAAGCCACATTAATTTCAAAAGTCACACTTCAAAACATAACATTTCTTTCAAGAGCCACATTTATTTCAAGCCACATATATTAAAAAAAGCCACATTGATTCAAAAGCCACATTTAAATCAAAAGCCAAGTTTACTTCAAAAGTCACATATCAAAATCCACATTTATTTAAAACGCCACACCTCAAAAGCCACATTCATTTAAAAAAGACACAGCTCAACAGCCACACCTCAAAGCCACAATTTATTTCAAAAAGCTGCAGTTATCTCAAGCCACATTCATTTCAAAGGTCACTTTTTGAATGCCACATTTCAAATACCACATTTATTTCAAGCCACTGCACAGAAGCCACACCTCAAAAGCCACATTTATTTCAATAGCCGCATTTATTTCAAAAGTCACATTTATTTCAAAAGCCACATTTATTTGAAGAGCGACATTTATTTCAAAAGCCACATTTATCCCAAAAGCCACATTTCAAAAGCCATATATTTTTCGCAGGCCACATTCATTTCAAAAGCCACATTTATTTCAAAAGCCACACCTCAAAAGCCAAATTTCTTACAAAAGCCACATCAATTTCAAAAGCCACACCTCAAAAGCTACATTTCTTTCAAATGCCATATATGAAAAGCCATATTCGTTTCAAAAGCTACTTTTCAAAAGCCACATTCATTTCAAATGCCACATTTTTCACTAGCCACATATCCTTCAAAAGCCACATTTATTTCAACAGCTACATTCATTTCAAACGCCAAGTGAATTTCAAAAGCCACACCTCAAAAGCTATATGTATTTCAAAAGCAACATCTATTTCAAGAGCCACACCTAAAATGCCAACATTCTTTCAAAAGCCACATTTCTTTCAAAAGCCGCATTGATTCTAACGCCACATTTATTTCAAAAGCCACGATTATTTCAAAAGCCTCACCTCAAAAGCCACATTTAATTCAAATGCCAAGTTTATTTCAAAAGTCCCATTTCAAAATCCACATTTATTTAAAAAGCCACACCTCAAAAGCCACATTCATTTAAAAAGACACACCCTCAACAGCCACACACCCTCAAAAGCCACGTTTATTTCAAAAGCTGCATTTATTTCACGCCACCTTAAATTTCAAAAGCCACTCTTTGCATCAAACGCCACATTTCATAAAAGTTCCACATTTTCAAAAACCACATTTATTTCGAGCCACAGCACAAAAGCCAGCCACACACTCAAATGCCACATCTATTTCCAAAGCCACAATTTATTTCAAAAGCCACATTCATTTCAAAAGTCACACTTTATTTCAAAAGCCAAGTTTATTTCAAAAGTCAAATTTCTAAATCCAACATTTATTTAAAAAGCCACACTTCAAACGCCTCATTATTTTCAAAAGCCGCATTTTATTTCAAGCCACATTCATTTCAAAAGCCACTTTTAAAACGCCACATTTCAAAAGCCATATTTCAAAAATCTCATTTTTTCAAGCCAAAGTACAAAAGCCACACCTTAAGTCACATTTATTTCAAGATCCACATTTATTTCAAAAGCCACATTTATTTCAACAGGGCACATTTTATTTCAAAAGCCATATTTCAAAAACCACATTTAATTCAATCTTTTCAAAGCCACAGTCTTTACAACAGCCACATTCTTATCAAAAGCCACACCTCAAAAGCCACGTTTCATTCAAAAGCCACATTTCGAAAGTCACATTAATTTCAGAAGCTAATTCATTTCAAAAGACAAATTTCAATAAACAAGATTTCAAAAAACAACAACACATTGATTTCCTAAAGCCACATTATTTGCGAAAGCCACATTTCTTTCAAAGCCACATTTATTTCATCCACATATATTCAAGAGCCACATATATTTCACAAACCTTCATTTATTTGAAATGACCATATTTCAAAAAGCTAACATTTTTCAAAGGCCATATTTCGAATGCCACGTTTATTTCAAAAGCCACATTTCTTTCAAAAGCCCTCATTTTCTTTCAAATGCCAACATCATTTCAAAAGACTAATTTCAAAAACACACATTTTGAAATAGCCCACATTTAGTCAACAAACGCCACTATTACTTCAAATGCCACACCTCAATAGCCACATTATTTCCAAGAAGATAGATATATCAAAAGCGACATGATTTCAAGTCATCCCTCAAAAGCCACATTTTAAAAGGCCACATTTATTTCAAAAGACACTACCTCAAAATCCACAGATCAGAAGGACACACCTCAAAAGCCCACATTTATTCAATAGCCGCATTTTAAAGCCTCATAGTTCAAAACGACTTACATTCAAAAGCCACATTTTCAAAAACCCCATTTATCAAAAACCACGACAAAAAGCCAGGACTGACTTCCAAAAGCCACATGTATTCTCAAAGCTACATTTATTTCAAAGAGCCACATTTATTTCAAGCACACATTTATTTCAACAACTACATTTTAGATTACAAGAGCCCACATTTATTTCAAAAAGCCGCCATTATTTCAAAAATCCACATTCATTTCAAAACACACATTTATTTCAAAAAGACCACATTCCATTTCAAAAGCACGAACATCCTTTTCAAAAGCCCATTTCTTTCAAAAAGCCACATTTATTTCAAAAGCCACATTTATTCAAAAGCCACATTTTCAAATCCGACATTTACTATATAAAAGCCCACTTTTCAAAAGCCACAATCTATTTCAAAAGCCCGCTATTTTTTCAAGCCTCAATTATTTCAAAAGCGACATTCATTTCAAAAGCCACATTTCAAACACCACTTAGTTCAAAGCCTACTTTCAAAAAGCCCATTTCAAATAACACATTTATTTCAAACCACCGCACATACCCAGACCTCAAAAGTCACATTTATTCAAAGCTACATTAAATACAAGAGCCACATTAATTTCAAGGCACATTTATTTCAAAGCCACATTTAATTCAAGACCAACATTTTATTCAAAGCTACATAATTTCTATGCTACATTGCATTTCAAAAGACAAATTAATTTTCAAAGCCACTTTTCTTTCACCACCACATACTTTTCAAAAAGACACCTTTTCTTTCAAATGCCACTATATGTTTCAAAAAGCCACTTTTATTTAAAAAGCCACATTTATTTAAAAAGCACATTTCAAAGCCACATTTATTTAAAATCCTAATTTCAAAACTACATTTTTTTTCAACAGCCACTTTGATTTTCAAAAGTCACATTTAAAAATCACACCTCATAAGCCACGACATCAAAAGCCACATGTTTTTCTAAAGGCACCTTTATTTCAAGAAACACCATTGTCAAAAGACACATTTCTTTTCAATGCTACATTTCTCACAAAGGCCGCACCTCAAGAAGTCACAATTTATTTTCAAAAGCCCACATTTATTTCAAAAGCCACATTTCAAAGCCATATTCCTTTCCAAAGCCATATTTAAAAGCCACAATTCATTTCAAAAAGCCACATTTATTTCAAAAGTCGACAATTTCAAAAAACCACAAACATTTGTTTTACAAGACAACAACCTCAGCAGCCACATTTTATTTCCAATAGCCGCATTTATTTCAAAAGCCACATTTAATTCACAAGCCACATTTCAAAAACTACTTTTATTTCGAGCCACAAGCACAAAAGCCATACATCAAGAGCCAAATTTCTTTCAAGATCCACATTTACTTCAATATCCACAATTTATAACACCAAGCCACATTTCAAAAGCCAACTATTTTTTCAACAAGGCCAAATTTATTTCAACAGCCACAATTTATTTCCAAAGCCACACCTCAAAAGCCAACTATGTCATACATAATCCACATCTATTTCAAAAAGCCACTCCTCAAAAGCCACACATAAAAGCCACTTTTCTTCAAAAGAGCCACATTACAAAGCCTCATACGTGTTCAAAAGCCACATTCATTTCAACTGCCACATTTTTCAATACCCACATATCCTTCAAAAGTCACATTTATTTTTTTTTTTTTTTCCCAAAAGCTACATCATTTTCACAAGCCATGTGGGTATTTCAAAAGCCACACCCCAAAAGCTACATTTATTTCAAAAAGCAACAATTATTTAATCCACACCTAAAACCTAAAAAGCCACAATTCCATTTTTAAAAGCCACATTTCTTTCAGAAGCCACATTTTTTTCAAAAGCCACAATTATTTAAAAGCCACATTTCAAAAGCTACATTTTTTTCAACAGAACAGCCATCATTTATTTGAAAAGCCACATTTTCAATCACACCTCATAAGCACACCTTAAAAGCCACATTTTTTTTTCAAAATCCATAATTATTTCAAAGCCACATCCTTAAAAGGCACATTTCAAAAGCCACATGTATTTTCAAAATTCACATTTCCTCACAAAAGGGGCCCCCCCCCTGCACCTCAGAAGCCACAATATATACAAAAGCCACAATTTCAAAAGCCATATTTCTTTCCAAAGCTTATTTCAAAAAGCCACATTCATTTCAAAAATCCACATTTATTTGAAAAAAGCCACATTTATATCAAAAGCGACATTTATTTCAAAAGCCAATTTCTTTCAAAAGCCACATTTACTTCAAAAGCCACACTTCATTTCAAAATGCCAACATTCATGTCAATGCCACATTTTCACAAAGCCGCACCTCAGAAGCACACCATTTATTTCAAAAGCCACATTTCAAAATCCACATTTATTTCAAAAGCCACATTGATTTCAAAAGCCACTATTGTTTCAAAAGACACACCTCAAAAGCCACATTTATTTCAAAAATGCCAGGTTTATTTCAAAAGCCACATTTCAAAAGCCACATTTATTTCAAAGCCACACCTCACAAGCCAATTTTAATAGCCACATTTCACAAACCACGCTTATTTTAAAAGACACAACTCAGAAGCACATTTATTCATGAGCCGCATTTATTTCCAAAAGACCACTAATTTTAAAAGCCACATTTTCAAACGCCACATTTCAAAAAGGCCACATTTTTCTGTCAAGAACTACATTTATTTCATGCCAACATTTATTTCAATAGCCACATTTGAATCAAAAAGCACACATTTATTTCAAAAAGCCACGTTTATTTCATAAAGCCTCACTCTGAAATGCCATATTTAATTCAAAAAGCCAAACTTTACTTCAAATAAAAGTCACATTTCAAAATCACACATTTATTTATAGAGATATAGTAATACCTCAAAAGCCACATTTATTTCCAAACCCACACCTCAAAAGCAAAATGTCATACAGAAAGAAGCCACATCTATTTCAAAAGCCACTCCTCAAAAGCCACACCTCAAAAGGCCACAATTTCTTCAAAAGCCACAATTTCAAAGACTCATTGTTTCAAAAGGCCACATTCTTTTCAAATGCCAACATTTTTCCAATACCACATATCCTTCAAAAGTCACATTTATTTCAAAAGTACATTCTTTTCAAAGCCATGTGTATTTCCAAAAGCCACACCCCAAAAGCTGCATTTATTTCAAAAAGCAACAATTATTTTAATTGCCACCACCTAAAAAGCCACATTGGTTAAAAAGAACATTTCTTTCAGAAGACACATTTCTTTCAAAGGCAACAATTTATTTAAAACCACACCTTAAAAGACCAACCTTTTTTTTCAAAAGCCATATTTATTTCAAAAGCACACTGAAAAGGCACATTTCAAAAAGCCACAATTATTTCAAAATTCCACATTTCTCACAAAGGCCGCACCTCAGAAGCCACAATATATTTCAAAAAGCCACATTTCAAAAGCCATATTTCTTGCCAAAGACATATTTCAAAATGCCACATTCTTTTTCATAAATCACACATTTAGTTGGAATAAAAAAGCCACATTCTTTCAAAAGTGGAACATTGGTGCTTAATTAGACTATGGGAGGAGATTTTCCGCATCTGGGTAGGACACAATTAAGCCGAAGTGGGGTTATCTGTCATCACCGCATTAGATGGTCACATTCTCAAAAGCCACATTAGGGTTTTAAAAAGCTATCAACACACCTCAACTGCTACACCTTCAAAAGCCACAGGTATGTTATTTAAAAGAGATCCGCCGCATTTATTCCACAAAGCATGCACATTCATTTTGAATAAGAAAGCCATCTTTTCAAAGGGCCATACTGGGATTTCAAAAGCTATTTTTTTTTACAGTTATTTCAAAAGCCACATATTATTTCAAAAGCCACATGTATTTGAAGAGCGAATTTGTTTTTTTATAAAAGCCAACCACATTTATCTCAAAAGCCACATTTATTTCAAAGGCACACCTCAAAAAGCCACACCTCAAGAGTCACTATTTTATTTCATAGAGCCGCATTTATTTCAAAAGCCGAATTCATTTCCAAAGCCACATTTCAGAACACACCACATTTCTTTCAAGAGCACATTTATTTCAAGCCACATTTAGTTCAAAAGCCAATTGATTCAAAAAGCCACATTTATTTCAAAAGCCACTGTTGTTTCAAAAAACCTCATCCTCAAATAGCATATAATTTATTGTCAAAAGCCGCATTTAGTTCAAGCCACAATTCATTTCAAAAGCCATATTTCAAAAGCCCGTTCATTTCAAAAGCCACATTTATTTCAAAGGCCACATTTCTTTCAAAAGCCCACATTTATTTCAAAAGCACTTTTCTTTCAAAAGCCACGTTTATTTCAAAAGCCACATTTTATTTTCAAAAGCCACACCTCATAAAAGCCTCTTTCTTTTTGCCACATTTATATCAAAATTTTTACACACCTAAAAAGCCACATTTAAAAAATGCCACATTTATATCAAATACACACCTTAAAAGCCACACCTCAAAAGCCCAGCATTTATTTCAAATAGCCACATTTATTTCAAAAGCCACATTTATTTCAACACCAAAATGATTTGAAAAGCCACAGGTGATTGAGAAAGCCACATTTATTTCAAAAGCCACACCTCAAAAGCAACATTTCAATTGCCACATTTATTTCACGTCACACCTCAACAAGCCCACACCTCAAAAGCCACATTTAATTCAAAAGCCGCATTTATTTCAAGCCACATTCATTTTCAAAACACTTTTCAAACGCCACATTTCAAAAGCCAAATTTCAAAAACCACATTTATTTCAAGCACAAGCACCAAAAGTCACAGCTCAAAAGCGACATTTATTTCAAGAGCCACATTATTTCAAAACACACATCAGTGATTTTTCAAAAGCCAATATTATTTTCAAAAGCCTCACCTCCAAGCCACATTTGAAGGCTATTCAAACGCCAAGTAATTAAAAAAGTCACATTCAAAAGCCACATTCATTTAAAAAGCCTCACGCTGAAAAGCCACATTTCAAAAGCCACAATTTATTTCAAAAGCCACATTTAATTCACACCAAAAAACTGATTTGAAAAGCCCAGTGATTAGAAAGCCCACATTTATTTCAAGCCCAACACACTCAAAAGCAACATTTTCAATGCCACATTGTATTTCACGGCTCACACCAACAAACACCACACCACAAAAGCCACATTTAATTCAAAAGCCGCATTTAAAAATTTCAAGCCACATTCATTTTCAAAAGCCACTTTAATCAACGCCACATTTCAAAAGCCACATTTCAAAAACCACATTATTTCAAGCCACAGCCCCAAAAGTCACAGCTGAAAAAGCGACATTTATTTCAAGAGCCACTTTATTTCAAAAACCCACATTGATTTCAAAAGCGCACTATTATTTCAAAAGCCTCACCTCAAAAGCCACATTTAATTCAAACGCAAGTTAATTACAAAATCACATTCCAAAAGCCCATCATTTAAAAAAGATCACCTCAAAAGCCACATTGCAAAAAAGCCCCCACATTTAATTCAAAAGCCGCATTTAGTTGAACCCCATTCAATTTCAAAAGCCACTTTTTCGAACCCCACATTCAAAAACCACATTTTATTTCAAGCCACAGCAAAAAGACACACCACAAAATCCACAATGCATTTCAAAAGCCACATTTGCAAAACGCCACAGTTCCAAAGCCGACATGTATTTCAAAAGCCAATTTATTTCACACCACATTTATTTCTAAAGCCACATTTATTCAACAGCCACAATCTTTTCAACAACACATTCTTTTCAAAACAGCCACATTTCTTATCAAAAGCCACACCTCAAAAGCGCCTGTTTCATTCAAAAGCCAGATTTCAAGTCACATCAATCCAGAAGCTAATTCATTTCAAAAGAATCAAATTTCAAAAAAAAAAACAAATTTCAAAAACCACTAAGATTTCAAAAATCACATTTTATTTCAAGCCTGAGCCACAAAAACCACAACCTCAAAAGCCTACGTTTATTCAAGAGCCACTTTTATTTCATAAGCCACAATTATTTAAAAAGCCACATTTTATATCCAAAGACAGATTAATTTCAAAACCAAATGTATTTTCAAAAAGCCATATTGATTTCAATATCCACATTTATTTCAACAGCCACATTTATTTCAAAAGCCACATTTCAAAAAGCCACATTTATTTCAAGAAGCTATCATCATTTCAAAAGACAAATTTCAAAAACCAAAATTTCAAAAACCACCTTGATTTCAAAAGCCACATTTATTTTGAAAGCCACATTTCTTTCAAAAGCCAACATTTATTTCAAGATGCACATATATTTCACAAGACACATTTATTTTGAAATGCCATATATCAAAAGCAACATATTTTTAAAAGCCATGTTCGAAAGCCACGTTTATTTTCAAAAAGCCACATCTTTTCGAAAGCCACATTTCTTTCAAAAGCCAAATTCATTTCAAAAGATACAAATTTCAAAAACCACACATTTCAAAATGCCACATTTATTTCAAACGCCACTATTATTTCAAATGCACACCTCAAAAGCCACAATTATTTCAAAAGATAGGATTATATCAAAAGCTACATATAATGTTCAAGTCATCCCCTCAAAAGCCACATTTCAAACGCCACATTTATTTCAAAAGACACACCTCGAAAATCCACAGCTCAAATGGACACACCTCAAAAGCCACATTTATTTCCACATTTATTGATCTAATGAGGCATTTTTTCAAGCCTCAATTAGATCAAAAGCGACACTCATCATTTCAAGCCGCATTTCAAACACCACTTATTCAAAGCCACATTTCAAAAGCCACATATCAAAAAACACATTTATTTCAAACCACAGCACAAAGCCAGACCTCAAAGCCACATTTATTCAAAGTTACAGTGAACTTCAAGAGCCACATTTATTTCAAGCCACATTTAATTTCAAGAGCAACATTTATTTCAAGAGCTACATTTAATTCAGAGCCACATTTATTTCAAAAGCCAGATTTATTTCAAAATCCTCATTCATTTCAAAAGCCACCATTTAATTCAAAAGCCACATTCATCTTTCAAGACATATTAATTTCAAATTCCACTTTTATTTCAAAAGCCACATTCATTTCAAAAGCTACATCATTTCAAAAGACAAATTATTTTCAAAAGCCACTTTCTTTTTCACCACCCACATTCAAAAGCCACATTTATTTCAAAAAGCCACATTTCTTTCAAAAAGGCCACATTACAAAACCACATTTATTTAAACGCCACATTTCAACAGCTACATTTTTTTTCAACAGCCACATTTATTTCAAAAGCCACATTCAAGTTCACACCTCAAAGCCACATTTATTTTTCAAAGAAGACGTTTTTCAAAATCCACACTCAGCAGGCACATTTCAAAAGTACACATTTCTTTCAAATGCCACATTTCTCACAAAGGCCTCAAAGTCCACATTTATTTCAAGAGCCGCATTTATTTCAAAGCCACATTCATTTTCAAAAGCCACATTTCAAAATATACATTTATTTCGAGCCACAGCACAAAAGCCATACATGAAGAGCCACATTTCTTTCAAGAGCCAATTTATTTCAAGCCACATTTCAAAAGTCATATATTTTTCACAAGCCAAATTTATTTCAAAAGCCACATTTATTTCAAAAGCCACACCTCAAAAGCCAGAATGTCATACAAAAGCCACATCTCTTTCAAAAGCCACTACTCAAAAGCCACACCCTCAAAAGCCACAGTTCTTTCAAAAGCCACATTCAAAGCCTCCCTTCGATTCAAAAGCCACTTTTCAAAATGGCCACGTTCATTTCAAATGCCACACTTTTCAATAGCCACATATCCTTCGTCACATTTATTTCGAAAAAGCTACATTCATTGCAAAAGCCACGTGTATTTCAAAAGCTACACCTCAAAAGCTACATTATTTCAAAAGCTACATTTATTTAAAAAGCCACACCTAAAAAGCCACATTTATTTAAAGAAGCCACATTTCTTACAGAAGCCACATTTCTTTCAAAAGCCACATATATTTGAAAAAGCCAACGTTTATTTAAACGCCACATTTCAAAAGCTACATTTTTTTCAACCGCCCACATGCATTTCAAAAGTCACACCTCAAAAGCCACACCTCAAAAGCCACACCTCAAAAGCCACATTTATTTCAAAAGCCACAGCTCAAAAGCCACATTTATTTCAAATGCCACATTTCTCACAAAGGCCCGCACCTCAGAACCCAGATTTATTTCAAAAGCCACATTTCAAAATCCACATTTATTTCAATAACCACATTTATTTCAAAAGTCACATTGATTTCAAAAGCCACTACTGTTTAAAAAGCCACACCTCGAAAGCCACATTTATGTCATAAGCCAGGTTTAAATTTCAAAAGCCACATTTCAAAAGCCACATTTATTTCAAGGTCACACCTCACAAGCCAATTTCAACAGCCACATTTAAAAATCCACGTTTATTTTAAAAGACACACGTCAGAAGCCACATTTAGTTCAAGAGCCGCAATTTATTTCAAGCCACATTTATTACAAAAGCCAAATTGATTTCAAGAGCCACATTTATTTCAAAAGCCACGGATTATTTCAAAAGCCTCACCTCAAAAGCCAAGTTTATTTCAAAAGTCACATTTCAAAATCCACATTTATTTAACAAGCCACCCTCAAAAGCCACATTCATTTAAAAAGACACACTTCAACAGACACACCTCAAAAGCCACATTTATTTCAAAAGCCGCATTTGTTTTCAAGCCACATTCATTTCAAAAGCCACTTTTCGAACTCCACATTTCAAAAGCCACCTTTCAAATACCACATATATTTTCAAGCCACAGCACAAAATCCACACCTCAAAAGCCACATTTATTTCAAGAGCTACATTTATTTCAACAGCCCACATTTATTTCAAAAGACACATTTATTTGAAGAGCGACATTTATTTCAAAAGCCACAATTATCGCAAAAGCCACATTTAATTCAAAAGCCACATTTATTTCACAGCCACAATCTTTTCAACAGCCACATTATTTTCAATCAGCCACATTCTTACAAAAGCCACACCTCAAAAGCCACGTTTTTTTCATTCAAAAAGCCACATTTCTAAATTCACATTCATTTTAGAAGCTAATTCATTTCAAAATAAAAAAATTTCAAAAAACAAATTTCAAAAACCACCTTGATTTCAAAAGCCACATTTATTTCAAGCCACTGCACAAAAGCCACACCTCAAAAGTCACATTTATTTCAAGAACCACTTTTATTTCATAAGCCACAAGTATTTCAAAAGCCACATTTATATCCAAAGCCACATTTGTTTCAAAAGCCACATATATTTTCAAAAGCCACATTTATTTCAATATCCACATGCATTTCAACAGCCACATTTATTTCAAAAGCCACATTTTCAAAAGCCACATTCATTTCAAAAGACAAATTTCAAAAACCACACATTTCAAAATGCCACATTTATTTCAAACGCCACTATTATTTCAAATGCCACACCTCAAAAGCCACATTTATTTCTAAATATAGGATTATATCAAAAGGAACAATTATTTCTAGTCATCCCTCAAAAGCCACATTTCAAAAGCCACATTTATTTCAAAAGCCACATTCATGTCAAAAGCCACGTTGATTTCAAAAGCCACTAACGTTTCAAAAGCCTTATCTCAAAAGCCACATTTAATTCAAAAGCCAGGTTTATTTCAAAACGACATTTCAAAATCCACCTTTATTTCAGCCACACCTCACAAGCCAAATTTCAACAGCTACAATTCAAAAACTACATTTATTTTAAAAGACACACCTCAGAAGCCACATTTATGTAAAGAGCCGCATTTATTTCAAAAGTCACATTAATTTCAAAAGCCACATTTCAAACGCTACATTTAAGAAGCCACATTTATTTCAGCCACACCTCACAAGCCAAATTTGATCAGCTACATATCAAAAACTATATTTATTTTAAAAGACACACCACAGAAGCCACATTTATTTCAAGAGCCGCATTCATTTCAAACGCCACATTTCAAAAGCCACATTTATTTCAAAAGCCACATTGATTTCAAAAGCCACATTTCAAACACCACATTGCTTTCAAGAGCCACATTTATTTCAAGTCACATTTATTTCAAAAGCCACACCTCAAAAGCTACATTCATTCAAAATGCCTTCGAAACGCCTCACCTCATAAGCCACATTTCAAATGTCACATTTATTTCACGTCACACCTCAACAGCCACACCTCAAAAGCCACATTTAATTCAAAAGCCGCATTTATTTCAAGCCACATTAATTTCAAAAGTGACTTTTCAAACGCCACATTTCAAAAAACACATTTATTTCAAGCCACAGCACAAAAGCCACACCTCAAAAGCTACATTTATTTCAAGACCCACTTTTATTTCATAAGCCAACATTGATATGAAAAGACACACCTCAAAAGCCACACCTCAAAAGCCCACCACCACAAAAGCCACACCTCAAAATCCACATTTATTTCAAAACCAAACTGATGTGAAAAGCCACAATGTTTTTCAAAGGCCACATTTATTCAAAAGCCCCATTTATTTCAAAGCCACATTTCAAAAGCCACATTTATTTCAAAAGCCACAATTATTTAAAAAGCCACATTGATTTCAAAAGCCACTATTATTTTCAAAAGCCCCCCCACCCACCTCAAAAGCCACATTTATTTCAAAAGCCGGGGTTTCTTTCAAAAGCCACATTTCAAAAGCCACATTTATTTCAAAGCCACACTTTAAAAGGCAAATTTCAAAACCCACATTTATTTTAATAGACACAGCTCAAAAGCCACATGTATTTAAAGAGCCGCATTTATTTTCAAAAGTCACATTCATTTCAAAAACCATATTTCAAACGCCACATTTCAGGACCACATTTCAAAAGCCACAATTTCAAAAAACCACATTTATTTTCAAGCCACAGCACAAAAGCCACACCTCAAGCGCCACATTTATTTCAAAAGCCTCATTCTTTCAAAAGCCACATTTTTTCAAAAGCCACATTTCTATCAAAACCCACATTTCAAAATCCACATTACTTTCAAAAGCCACATTTATTTCAAAAGCCACATTTATTTCAAAAGCCGCTATTAAAAGCCACATTTCTTTCAAAAGCCACATTTCTATCAAAAGCCACATTTCAAACACCACATTTCTTACAAGAGCCACATTTATTTATAGCTACAGTATTTCAAAAGCCACATTTATTTCAAACCCACTATTATTTCACAAGCCTCACCTCAAAAGCCACATTTAATTCAAACGCCAAGTATATTACAAAAGTCACATTTCAAAAACCACTTCATTTAAAAAGCCTCACCTCAAAAGCCACATTTTCAAAAGCACACATTTAGTTCAAGCCACATTTAATTCAAAAGCCGCATTTAGTTTCAACCCACATTCTTCAAAAGCCACTTTTCAAACGCCACATTTCAAAAAACACATTTATTTCAAGCCACAGCACAAAAGCCACACCTCAAAAGCCATATTTATTTCAAAAGCCACTTTTATTTCGTAAGCCACAATTATGTCAAAAACCACATTTATTTCCAAAGCCACATTTATTTCAAAAGCCACATATATTTCAAAAGCCATATTTATTTCAATATCCACATTTATTTCAAAAGCCACATTTATTTCAACAGCCACAATCTTTTCAAAAGTCACATTCTTTTCAGCAGCCACATTCTTATCAAAAGCCACACCTCAAAAGCCACGTTTCATTCAAAAGCCACATTTCAAAAGTCACATTCATTTCAGGAACTAATTCATTTCAAAAAACAAATTTCAAAAACCAAATTTTCAAAAACCACCTTGATTTCAAAGCCACATTTATTTCGAAAGCCACATTTCTTTCAAAAGTCACATTTATTTCAGCCACATTTATTTCAAGAGGCACATATATTTCACAGCCACATTTATTTTGAAATGCCATATTCCAAAGCTACATTTTTCAAAAGCAAGTTTCGAAAGCTACGTTATTTCAATAGCCACATTTCTTTCAAAGCAACATTTCTTTCAAAACCACATTCATTTCACAAGACAAATTTCAAAAAAACACACAGTTCAAATGCCTACATTTTATTTCAAACACCACTATTATTTCAAATGGCCACACTCAAAAGCCACATTTATTTCTAAAGATAGGATTATATCAAAAGTGACATTATTTCAAGTCATCACTCAAAAGCCACATTTATTTCAAAAGCCGCATTTTATTTCAAAGCCGCATTTTATTTCAAAAGCACACTAGTATTTAAAAACCCACACCTCAAGAGCCACATTTAATTTATTTCAAGCCACATTCAATTCAAAAGCCACTATTTTCAAACGCCTCACGCCTCAATGCATTTAATTTCACAAGTCACAAAAACCTCAACAGCCACATTTAATTTTGCCGCATTTATTTTCAAGCCACATTCATTTCAACAAGCCACGTCAAAAGCACTTCAAACGCCACATTTCAAAAGCCACATTTCAAAACCACATTTATGTCAAGCCAACAGCACAAAAGCCACACCTCAAAAGCCACATTTATTTCCAGAACCCCACATTTATTTCAAAAGCCACATTTCAAACACCACATTATTTCTTTCAAGAGCCACATTTATTTCAAGACACATTTATTTCAAAAGCCACATTGATTCAAAAGCCAACATTTAATTCAAACGCCAAGTTTGTTACAATTTCACATTTCGAAAACGCCACATTCATTTAAAAAGCTTCACCTCAAAAGCCACATTTTCAAAGCCAACATTTATTTCACAAGACACACCTCAACAACACACCACAAAGCCACATTTAATTCAAAAGCCGCATTTAGTTCAACCCACATTCATTTCAAAAACCACTCTTCAAACGCCACATTTTCAAAAAAAAACATTATTTTCAAGCCACAGCACAAAAGCCACACCTCAAAAGCTTATTTATTTCAAGAGCCACTTTTATTTCATAAGCCACATTATTATTTCAAAAGCCACAATTTATTTCAAAGTAACATTATTTCAAAAGCCACATGATATTTCGAAAAGCATATTCCATTTCAAATTATCCACATTTAATTTCAAAACAGCCACATTTTGTTTTCAACAGAAACATTTCAAAAGCACCAAAAGCCACACCTCCAAAAGCCACACCTCAAAAGCCACACCATAAAACTCACACCAATCAAAATCCACATTTATTTCAAAACCAAACTGATGTGAAAACACACTGTTTCACATTGCCACATTTATTCAAAAGCCACATTTATTTCAAAAGCCACATTTCAAAAGCCACATTTATTTCAAAAGCCACAATTATTAAAAAGCCGACATGATTTTCAAAGCCACTATATTTTTCAAAAGCCGCACCTCAAAAGCCACATTTTATTTCAAAAAGCCGGGTTATATTTCAAAAGCCACATTTCAAAAGAAAGCCACATTATTTCAAAGCCATGACCTTAAAAGCAAATTTCAAAACCCACATTTATTTTAATAAGACACAATCCAACCACCTCAAAAGCCACAAGTATTATAAAGAGCCGCATTATATTTCAAAGTCACATTCATTATATTTCAAAAACCACATTTCAAACACACCAACATTTCAGAGCCCATTCCAAAAGCCACATTTCAAAAAACACATTTATTTCAAGCCACAGCACAAAAGCCACAGCACAAAAGCCACACCTCAAGCGCCACATTTAATTTCAAAAGCCACATTTCTTTCAAAAGCCCAATTTATTTTCAAAAGCCACTATTAGTAAAAAAAACCCACAACCTCAAAAGCCACATTTAATTCAAAAGCCATGTTTTTTTAAAAGTAACATTTCGAAAGTCACATGTATATCTAATTACACACCTCAAACGCCACAACCCTCAAAAGCCACATTTATTTTCAACAGGCCACATTAATTGCAAAAAGCCACATTTACTTCAAAAGCCACATTTCAAAAGTCACATTTTTTTCAAAAGCCACGTTTTATTTCGAAAGACACGTTGTGATTCAAAAGCCACTATTGTTTCAAGCACATTTCTTTTAATAGACAAATTACACCTCAAAAGCCACATGTATTTAAAGTGCCGCATTTATTTCAAAAGCCACATTCATTTCAAAAACCACATTCATTTCAAAAAACCACATTTCAAAAGCCACATTTCAGGAGCCACATTTCAAAAACCACATTTATTTCAAGCCACAGCACAAAACCACATCCCCCTCAAGTGCCACATTTTTATTTCAAAATCCACATACATTTCAAAAGCCACATTACTTATTTCAAAAGCCACATTTATTTCAAAAGCCACATTTATTTCAAAAGCCACTATTATTAAAAAAACCCACAACTCAAAAGCCACATTTAATTCAAAAGCCATGTTTTTTCAAAGTAACATTTCAAAAGTCACATTGATATCTAAATACACACCACAAAAGCCACACCTCAAAAGCCACAATATTTCAACAGCACATTTATTTCAAAAGCCACATTTACTTCAAAAGCCACATTTCAAAAGTCACATTTTTTTTCAAAAGCCAGCATTTATTTCAAAAGGACACGTTGATTTCAAAAAGCCTCACCTCAAAAACCGCATTTTAATTCAAAAGCCAGGTTTATTTCAAAAGCACATTTCAAAAAATCGACATTTATTTCAGCCACAACTCACAAGCCAAATTTCAACAGCTACATTTCAAAAACTACATTTATTTTGACACACCTCAGAAGCTACATTTATATCAAGAGCCGCATTTATTTCAAAAGCCAATTCATTTCAAAAGCCACATTTCAAAACGCCACATTTCAAAAGCCACATATATTTCAAAAGCCACATTGATTTCAAACAGCCACATTTTTCAAACACCACATTGCTTTCAAGAGACAGGATTTATTTCAAGCCACATTTTATTTCAAATGCCACACCTCTAAAGCCACATTCATTCAAAACGCCTCACCTCAAAAGCCGCATTTCAAATGCCACATTTCAAAAACCACATTTATTTCAAGCCAAGCACAAAAGCCACACCTCAAAAAGCCACATTTATTTCCAGAGCCACATTTATTTCAAAAGCCACATTTCAAAACACCACATTCTTTCAAGAGCCACTTTTATTTCAACCCATCATTTATTTCAATAGCCACATTGATTTCAAAGCCACATTTAATTCAAAACGCCCAAGTTTATTACAATAGTCAATTTCAAAAGCCAAAACATTCATTTTAAAAGCTTCACTCAAAAGCCACATTTCAAAAGCCACATTTATTTCACAAGAACACACCTCAACTGCGAGCACACCACAAAGCCGCATTTAATTCAAAAGCCGCATTTAGTTCAAACCACATTCATTTCAAAAGTCACTTTTTCAAACGCCACATTTCAAAAAACACATTTATTTCAACCACAGCACAAAAGCCACACCTCAAAAGCCACATTTATTTCAAGAGCCACTTTTATTTCATAAGCCACAATTTTTCAAAAGCCACATTTATTTCCAATATCCTCATTTATTTCAACTCCACATTTATTTCAAAAGTAACATTTCAAAAGCCACATTGATATCAAAAGACACACCTCTCAAAAGCCACACCTCAAAAAAAGCCACACCGCAAAAGCCACACCGCAAAAGCCACACCTCAAAATCCACATTTAATTGGGGAAACCAAACCTGTTGTGAAAAGCCACAATGTTTTCAAGCCACATTTATTCAAAAGCCACATTTAATTTTCAAAAGCCACATTTCAAAAGCCACTATTGTTACAAGCCACATTTCTTTTAATAGACAAGACACTCAAAAGCCACATGTATTTAAAGAGCCGCATTTATTTCAAAAGCCACATTCATTTCAAAAACCACATTCATTTCAAAAACCACATTTCAAAAGCCACAATTTCAGGAGCCACATTCAAAAACCACATTTTTTCAAGCCACAGCACAAAAGCCACAACCTCAAGTGCCACAATTATTATCAAAATCCACATATATTTCAAAAGCCACATTACTTTCAAAAGCCACATTTATTTCAAAAGCCACATTTATTTCAAAAGCCACTATTATTAAAAAACCCACACCTCAAAGCCACATTTAATTCAAAAGCCTATGTTTTTTCAAAAGTAACATTTCAAAAGTCACATCGATATCTAAATACAAACCACAAAAGCCACACCTCAAAAAAGCCACATTTATTTCAACAGCCACATTTATTTCAAAAGCCACATTTATTTCAAAAGACACGTTGATTTCAAAAGCCACTATTGTTTCAAAAGCCTCACCTCAAAAACCGCATTTAATTCAAAAGCCAGGTTTATTTCAAAAGCCACATTTCAAAATCCACATTTATTTCAGCCACAACTCACAAGCCAAATTTCAACAGCTACATTTCAAAAACTACATTTATTTTGACACACCTCAGAAGCTACATTTATATCAAGAGCCGCATTTATTTCAAAAGTCACATTCATTTCAAAAACCACATTTCAAACACAACATTTCAGGAGCCACATTCCAAAAGCCACATTTCAAAAAACACATTTATTTCAAGCCACAGCACAAAAGCCACAGCACAAAAGCCACACCTCAAGCGCCACATTTATTTCAAAAGCCACATTTCTTTCAAAAGCCACATTTATTTCAAAAGCCACTATTATTAAAAAACCCACACCTCAAAAGCCACATTTAATTCAAAAGCCATGTTTTTTAAAAGTAACATTTCGAAAGTCACATGTATATCTAAATACACACCTCAAACGCGCCACACCTCAAAAGCACATTTATTTCAACAGCCACATTAATTGCAAAAGGCCACATTTACTTCAAAGCCACATTTCAAAAGTAATTCACATTTTTTTCAAAAGCCACGTTTATTTCGAAAGACACGTTGATTCAAAAGCCCACTATATGTTTTCAAGCCACATTTTTTTAATAGACACACCTCAAAGCCACATGTATTTAAAGAGCCGCAGCATTTATTTCAAAAAAGCCACATTCATTTCAAAAACCACATTCATTTCAAAAACCACATTTCAAAAGCCACATTTCAGGAGCCACATTTCAAAAACACATTTTTTTCAAGCACACAGCACAAAAGCCACACCTCATGATGCAAGTGACACTTTATTTCAAAATCCACATACATTTTATCAAAAAGCCACATTACTTTCAAAAGCCACATTTATTTCAAAAGCCCACATTTATTTCATAAAAGCCACTATTATTAAAAAAACCCACACCTCAAAAGCCACATTTAATTCAAAAGCCATGTTTTTTCAAAAGTAACATTTCAAAAGTACACATTGATATCTAAATACACACCACAAAAGCCACACCTCAAAAGCCACATTTTTTCAACAGCCACATTTATTTCAAAGCCACATTTACTCAAAGCCACATTTCAAAAGTCAATTTTTTTCAAAAAGCCACATTTATTTCAAAAGACACGTTGATTTCAAATGCCACTATTTGTTTCAAAAAGCCTCACTCATAAAACCGCATTTAATTCAAAAGCCAGGTTTATTTCAAAAGACAACATTTCAAAATCCACATTTATTTCGACCACACTCACAAGCCAAATTTCAAATCAGCTACATTTCAAACTACATTTATTTTGAACACATCAGAAGTACATTTATATAAAGTGCGCATTTATTTCAAAAGACCACATTCATCTTCAAAAGCCAATTTTCAAACGCCACTTTAAAAAGCCACCATTTATTCAATAAGCCACTTTGATTTCAACTGGACCACATTCAACACACTCAATTGCTTTCAAGAGGACAGAATTTTTTTCAGCCACATTATTTCAAATTGCCACACCTCTAAAGCCACATTCATTCAAAACGCCTCACCTCAAAAGCCGCATTTCAAATTGCCACATTTCAAAGACCACATTTATTTCAATTTCACAGCAACAAAAGCCAAACCTCAAAGCCCACATCTTTATTTCCAGAGCCACATTTATTTCAAAAGCACATTTCAAACACACCTTTTTCTTTCAAGAGACACATTATTTCAAGGCACATTTAATTTTCAATTAGCACATTAGATTTCAAAAGCCACATTTAATTCAACGCCAAGTTATTACAATAGTCACATTTCAAAAGCTACATTCATTTATACAAGCTTCACCTCAAAAGCAATTTCAAAGCCACATTTATTTTCACAAGACACACATTCAACTGCCACACCTCAAAGCGCATTTATTCAAAAGCGCATTTAGTTCAACCCACATTCATTTCAAAAGGCCCCTTTCAAACGCTCATTTCAAAAATCACATTTATTTCAAGCACTGCCACAAAAGCCACTCCTCAAAAGCACATTTATTTCAAGAGCCACTTTTATTTCATAAAGCCAAATTATTTCAAAAAAAGCCACATTTATTTCCAAAGCCACATTTTAATTTCAAAAGCCACATTTTCATTTCAAAAGCCATCTTTATTTCAATATCCACTTTTATTTCAACAGCCACATTTTTTTCAAAAGTAACATTTCAAAAGCCTCATTTGATATCAAAAGACACACCTCAAAAGCCAACCTCAAAAGCCACACGCAAAAAGCCACAACGCAAAAGCCACACCTCAAAATCACATTTAATTCTAAATACCAAACTGTGTGTGAAAAGCCACAATGTTTTCAAAGGCCACTTTATTCAAAGCAATTTATTTCATAAGCCACATTTCAAAAGCCACTCTTGTTACAAGCCAATTTCTTTTAATAGACTACCTCAAAGCCACATGAGATTTTAAAGAGCAGCATTATTTCAAAAACGGCCACATTCATTTCAAAAACCACATTCATTTCAAAAACACCCTTTCCACACCTCCCCACATTTCAGGAGACCCATTTCAAAACCAACATTTTATTTCAAGCCACAAGCACAAAAAGCCACACTCATGTGCATCATTTATTTCAAACCAACATATATTTCAAAAGGCACATTACTTTCAAAAGCCACATTTATTTCAAAAAGCCACATTTATTTGCAAAAGCCATATTATTAAAAACCCAAACCTCAAAAGCCACATTTAATTCAAAAGCCATGGTTTTTGCAAAGTAACATTTCAAGTCAAATTGATATCTAATACACACCACAAAAGCCACACATCAAAAGCCACATTTATTTCAACAGCCCATTTTATTTCAAAAGCCACACATTTATTTCAAAAGACACGTTGATTTCAAAGCCACTATTGTTTCAAAGCTCACCCTCAAATCCGCATAAATTAAAAAGCAGGTTTAATTCAAAAGCCATCATTTCAGAAAATCCTCATTTATTTCAGCCACAATCACAAGACAAATTTCAAAAGATACATTTCAAAATCAACATTTATTTGACACCCTCAGAAGCTACATTTTTATCAAGAGCGCATTTATTCAAAAGTCACATTCATTTCAAAAACCACATTTCAATCACAACATTTCAGGGCCACATTCCAAAAGCCACATTTTCAAAAAAGCACATTTTATTATCAGCCCACTGCACAAAAGCAACAGCACCAAAGCCACACATCAAGCGCCACATTTATTTCAAAAGCCACATTACTTTCAAAAAGCCACATTTATTTCAAAAGCCACTATTATTAAAAATCCCACACCTCAAAAGCCTCATTTAATTCAAATGACCATGTTTTTTAAAAGTAACATTTCGAAAGTAACATGTATATCTAATTACACACTCAAACGCCACACCTCAAAAGCACATTTATTTAAAACAGCCACATTATTGCAAAAGCAACATTTACTTCAAAAAGCCCCTCATTTTCAAAAGTCACATTTTTTTCAAAAGCCACGTTTATTTCGAAAAGAACACGTTGATTCAAAAGCCACTATTGTTTCAAGCCAATTTCTTTTAATAGACACACCTCAAAAGCACATGTATATAAAGAGCCGCATTTATTTCAAAAGCCACATTCCATTTCAAAAACACATTCATTCAAAAACCACATTTAAAAAGCACAATTTTCAGGGAGCCACATTTCAAAAACCACATTATTTCAAAGCCACAGCACAAAAGCCACACATCAGTGCCACATTTATTGCAAAAATCCGCATACATTTCAAAAGCCCATTACTTTCAAAAGCCAAATTATTTCAAGGCGCCACATTTATTTTCAAAAGCCAATATTATTAAAAAAACCCCACACCTCAAAAAGCCACATTTAATTCAAAGCCATGTTTTTTCAAAAAAACAATAATCCCCCCCCCCCCCCCCCCCCCCCCCCCCCCCCCACCCCCCCAAAAGTCACTTTGATAATCTAAATTTTCACACCACAAAGCCACACCTCAAAAAGCCACTTTATTTCAAACAGCCACATTTATTTCAAAGCCACATCTTACTGCAAAAGCCACAACCAAAGTCAATTTTTTTCAAATGCCACATTATTTCAAAGGACACGTTGATTCAAATAGCCACTTTGTTTCAAATGCCTCACCTCAAAAACCGCATTTAATTCAAATGCCAGTTTATTTCAAAAGCCAATATTCAAAATTCCACATTTTTTCAGCCACAACTCACAAGCCAATTTCAACGCTACATTTCAAAACTACATTTATTTTGACCACACCTCAGAAGATACATTTTATCATGAGCCGAATTATTTCAAAAGCCACATTCATTTCAAAAGCCACATTTCATACGCCACATTCAAAAGCCACATTTATTTCAAAGACACATTGATTTCACAGCCACATTTCAAACAACCACATTGCTTTCAAGAGACAGATTTATTTCAAGCCACATTTATTTTCAATGCCACTCCTCTAAAGCCACATTCATTCAAACGCCTTCACCTCTAAAGCCGCATTTCAAATGCCACATTTCAAAAACCACATTTATTTCAAGCACAGCACAAAAAGCACACCTCAAAAAGCCACATTTATTTCCAAGAGCCACATTTATTTCAAAAGCCACATTTCAAACACCAATTATCTTTCAAGAGCCAAATTTATTTCAGCCACATTTAAATTTAAATAAGCCACATTGATTTCAAAGCCAATTTAATTCAAAAGCCAAGTTTATTACAATAGTCACATTTCAAAGCCTCATCATTTAAAAAGCTTCACCTCAAAAGCCACATTTCAAAAGCACATTTATTTCACAAGACCCCACCTCAACTGCCACACAAAAGCCGCATTTTAATTCAAAAGCCGCATTTAGTTCAACCCACATTCATTTCAAAGCCACTTTTCAACCGCAAATTTAAAAAAAAACACATTTATTTCAGGCACACAGCACAAAAGCCACACTCAAAAGGCCACATTTATTTCAAGAGTCACTTTTATTTCATAAGCCACAATTATTTAAAAGCCACATTAATTTCCAAGGCACATTTATTTCAAAAGCCACAATATTTCAAAAGCCATATTTATTTCAATATCCACATTTATTTCAACAGCCACATTTTTTCAAAAGTAACATTTCAAAAGCCACATTGATATCAAAAGACACACTCAAAAGCCACTCCTCAAAAGCCACACCGCAAAAGCCACACCTCAAAACACATTTAATTCAAACCAAACTGTTGTGAAAAGGCCACAATGTTTTCAAAGGCCACATTTATTCAAAAGCCACATTTATTTCACAAGCCCAAACCCCCCCCAGGCACATTTATTTCAAAAAGCCACAATTATTTACAAGGCGCCATTTCAAACGCACTTTCAGGAGCACATTTCAAAAGCCACATTTAAAAAAAACACCATTTAAAAAACCACATTTCTTTTCAAGCACAGAACAAAGCCACACCTCAAGCGCCAACATTTATTTCAAAAGCCCACATTTCTTTTCAAAAGCCACATTTCTATCAAAAGCCACATTTCTTTCAAAAGCCACATTTCTACAAAAGCACATTTCAATTCCACATTACTTTCAAAAGCCAATATTATTCAAAGCCACATTTATTTCAAACGCCCATATATTTATTAAAAACCCACACCTCAGAAGCCACAATTAAATTCAAAAGCCTTGTTTTCTTTCATAAAGTAACATTTCGGAATGCCACATTTTTATATCTAAATACACACCTCAAAGACCACACCTCAAAAGCCACCACCTCAAAAGCCAATTTAAATTCAAAAAGCCAGGATTTAGTTCAAAAAGCCACATTTCAATATGCAACATTGATTTCAGCCACAAACTCAACCAGCAATTTCAACAGCTAAATTTCAAAAACTACATTTATTTTGACATCACCTCAGGAAGCCCATTTATATCAAGAGAACCGCATTTATTTCAGAAAGCCACATTGATTTCAAAAGCCAATTTCGAATCACCAATTGCTTTCAAGGCCAACATTTATTTACAGCCACAATTTATTTGTCAAATGCCACACTACTAAGCCACATTCATTCAAAAGCGCTCACCTCAAAAGACACATTGAAATGCCACATTATATTTCAATGTCACGCACTCAACAGCCACACCTCAGAAGCTACGTTTAAATCGCGCCCAAACATTTATTATCACGCCACTTCATTTCAAAAAGACCGACTTTTCAAACGCACATTTCAAAAGCCACATTCAAAAACCACATTTATTTCAGCCCAGCACCTCAAAAGCCACATTTATTTCAAAGAGCCCATTTATTTCTAACGCCACATTGATTTCAAAGGCAACATTTCAAACACCCATTTTCTTTCAAGAGCCACTATTTATTTCAAGCCACATTTATTTCAAAAGCCACATTGATTTCATGAAAGCCAAGTATTAATTTCAAGCTCACCTCAAAAGCCACATTTAATTCTAAACGCCAAGTTTATTTACAAAATTCACATTTCAATAAGCACACATTCATTTAAAAAGCCTCACCCAAAAAGCCAATTTCTCAAAAGCCACATTCTTTTCACAGACACACCTCAAACTAAGCTACAACCACAAAGCCACATTTAATTCAAATGCACGCATTTAGTTCAAAGCCACTTTTCAAAGCCACATTTCGAAAACCACAGTATTTCAGAAGCCACAGCACCAAAAATAGCCACCGTCTCCTTCAAAAGCACATATATATTTCTATAGTGCCACTTTTATTTTTAAGCCACATTTATTTCAAAAGGCAACATAGTCAAAAGCCACATTTATATCAACAGCCATTAAATCTTTCAAAAGCCACACCTCAAAGCCACGATTTTTCTTCAAAAGCCAATTTCAAAGTCACTTTCATTTCAGGAACTAATTCATTAAAAGAAAAACAAATTTTCAAAAAACAAATTCAAAAACACCTTGATTTACAAAAGCCACATTTATTTTGAAAGCACCATTTCCTTTTAAAGCCACATTTATTTCAGTCAGGCACATATATTTCACAAGCCACAAAGTTATTTGAATGCCATTTTTCAAAAAGCTACATTTTTTCAAAAAAGGCCATGCTTTCGAATAAACCACTGTTTTTTCATCCTAGGCCACATTTCCTTTCAAAAGCCACATTTCTTTCAAAAAGCCACTATATATTCAAATGCCACGTCACCTGCAAATGCCACATTTATTTCTAAAGATAGGATTTATCAAAGTTGGACATTCATTTGTCATCCCTTAAATGACCACATTTATTTCGAAAGCGCATTTTATTTAAAAGACCATGTATGTTTAAAAAACCACACCTCAAGAAGCATACACATTTAATTCAAATGGAAGGTTTTTTTCAAAAGTACATTTCAAAAAAGCCACATTTATTTCAAAAGCCACATTTATTTCAAAAGCTCACCACACCACCATAAACCCAACATTTCATAAGCCTATTTATTATCTAAATACACAACCTAAAATGCCACACCTCAATGTAATCCTCAAAAGGCCACATTGTATTTCAACAGCCTCTCATTTATTTCAAAACCAAACTGATTTGAAAAGCCACAATGATTTGAAAAGCCTACATTTATTCTCAAAGCCCACTTTTTGTCAAAGCCACATTCAAAAGTTCAAATTATTTCAAAAGCCCATTCATTTCAAATAGCCACGTTTGTTTCAAAAAAGCCTCACTCAAAATGAAAACCCCCCCCCCCTCCCCCCCCCCCCCCCCCCTATAAATTCCAAGCCAGGTTTATTTCATAAAGCCACATTTCAAAACCCTTCATTTATTTCAGCCACACCCTGACAAGCCATATTTTCAACGGCTACATTTTCAAAAAACAACATTTATTGTTAAAAGACACCTCAGAAGCCACATTTATTTCTAGAGCCGCAATTTATTTCAAACGCCCACAATTCATTCAAAAGCCACATTTCAAACGCCACATTTATTTCAAAAAGCCACATTGATTTCAAAAGCCAACGTTTCAATCACCACATTGCTTTCAAGTTGCCACATTTATTTTGACAGCCACTGTATTTCAAAACCACACCTCGAAAAGCTTACATGCATTTCAAAAACGCCTCTCCTCAAAAGCCACATTTCAATGCCACATTTAGTTCACGTAACACCTAACAGCCAACTAAAAGCCACATTTATTCCAAATAAAAGAATGCCGCATTTTGTTAAGCCACATTCATTTTCAAAAGCCACTTTTCAAACGCCACATTTCAAAAAGCCACATTTCTAAAACCAACATTTGTATTCAAGCCACAGGGACAAAAAGCCACACCTCAAAAAGAACCACAATTTATTTCAAGAGGGCAATTTATTTCAAAAGCACATTTCTAAACACACATTTCTTTCATGAGCCACATTTATTGCAAGCACATTATTTCAAAAGCCACAATGATTTTCAAAAGCCAACATTGAATCAAGATCGCCAAGTTTATTACAATAAGTCCAACATTTCAAAAGCCCACATTCATTTAGAAAAAGCTTCAACCTCAAAGAAGCCACTTTCAAAAAGCCACATTATTTCACAAAGACACACCTCAACTGACACACCACCAAAGCACATTTAATTCAAAAGTCGTATTTAGTTCAACCCACATCATTTCAAAAGCCACTTTTCACGCCACATTTCAGAAAAAAACACATTTTATTTCAAGCACAGACCAAAGGCCACAACTCAAAAAGCATATTTATTTCAAAAGTCACTTTTATTTCGTAAGCCACAATTATGTCAAAAGAACCACATTTATTTCCAGAAAGGCCACATTTATTTCAAAAGAAGCCACATATATTTCAAATAATAAAAAAAAAAGCATATTTATTTCAATATCTCATTGTTTATATGTCAACAGCCCACTTTGATTTCAAAAGCCACATTTCAAAAGCCACATTTATTTCAACAGCCACAATCTTTTCAACAGCCACATTCTTTTCAGCAGCCACATTCTTATCAAAAGCCACACCTCAAAAGCCACGTTTCATTTAAAAGCCACATTTCAAAAGTCACATTCATTTCAGAAGCTAATTCATTTCAAAAGACAAATTTCAAAAACCAAATTTCAAAAACCACCTTGATTTCAAAAGCCACATTTATTTCAAGCCACAGCACAAAAGCCACACCTCAAAAGCCAAGTTTATATCGAAAGCCACATTTCTTTCAAAAGCCACATTAATTTCAGCCACATTTATATTCATGTGCCACATTTATTTTGAGAATGACAATTTCAAAAGCTACTTTTTTTTCATAAAGTCATGTTTCGAAAGCCACGTTATATTTCAAATGTTGACTGTTCAAATTCAAAAGCGAATTTCAAAAAAAAAAACATTTATTTCAAACCACAGCACAAAGACAGACCTCAAAATCCACATTCAAGTTTCAATTCCCACATTTATTTCAAAGAAGCCACATTCATCAAGCCACATCATTTCAAATCCAACTTTTATTTCAAAAGAAAATATCATTTCTAAAGCTACATTAATTTCAAAGACAAATTATTTTCAAAAGTCACTCTTTCTTTTCACCATGCCACATTTCTTATTCAAAAAGCCTCATTTCATTCTAAAAGACATTTCGAAACCAAGTTATTAAAAAGTCACATTTCTAAATGGAACATTTCTTTCAAATGCCACATTTCTCACAAAGGCCACACCTCAGGAAGCTCTACATTTATTTCAAAAATCACGTAAATTCAAAAGCCACATTTCAAAAGCCCATATTCATTTCCAAAGCCATTTTTCAAAAGCCACAGATCTTTCAAACGCCACATTTATTCAAAAGCCACAATTATTTTAAAAGCGACCATTTTCAAAAAAAACCACATTTATTTTACAAGACGCACCTCGAAGCCACATTTTATTTCAAGGGAACATGTTTATTTCAAAAGCAGCATTCATTCAAAAGCATATTTCAGAAAAGCCACATTGCTAAAACGCCACATATTTCAAAAAAGCCAAATTTTAAAAAAACTTTACATTTATTCGAGACCACAGCACAAAAGCCATACCTCAAGAGACCACTATGTAATCAAAAGCCAAATGATTCATACAAGAAAATCTAATCAGAAGCCACTCTCAAAAGCACACCTCAAAAGCCACATTTTATTTCAAAGCCACATTTACAAATGCTCATTCATCTTCAAAATGCCATTTTTATTATCAATAGCCTACCATATCTTGAAAAAGTCACATTTTTTTCAAAAGCTACATTTCATTTTCAAAAGCCACGGAGTATTTCAAAAGCCACAACCTCAAAGCTACATTTATTGCAAAAGCATAGATTTATTTAAAAGCCCCACTATAAAAAAGCCACATTGATTGTAAAAAGCCACATTTCTTTCAGAAGCCAATCTATTTCAATAGCCACTTATATTTCCAAAAGCCACATTTTTTATTTAAAAGCCACATTTCAAGTCACTGCTCAAAGCCAACACCTCAAAAGCCACTTTTTTTTTCAAAAAGCCACATTTATTTCACACGCACCCCTTCAAAATGGCACTTTTCAAAAGCCACATTCTTGCAAATCCCACTTTTTAACAAGTCCGCACTCCTAAGAAGCTACATTTATTTCAAAAATCCACATTTCAAAATCATATTTTTTTCCAATAGCCATATTTCAAAAGCCATCATCATTTCAATGCCACATTTATTTAAATATGCCACATTTCTATCAAAAGCGACATTAATTTTCAAGTGTTCATTTTCTTTCAAAGGCCACTTTACTCAAAAGCACCTTCTTTTCAAAGCCACATTTATTTCGAATGCCACATTCCTTACACAAAAGGCCCACACCTCAAAAGGCCGAATGTATGTTCAACGCAACAACTCAAAAGCCAATTTCAACAGCCACAATTCAAAAAATCCACATTTATTTTAAAGACTCACCCCTCAGAAGCCACAAGTATTTCAAGAGCCGCATTTATTTCGAAGCCACAGTCATTTCATAAGCCAAATTTCAACTCGCGACATTTACAAAGCCACATTTCAATAACAAACCACATTTCTTTCGAAGAGCCACATTTATTTCATGCCACATTTAGTTCAAAAAGCCTCATTGATTCAAAGCCACATTTATTTCAAAAGCCAAATTATTCAAAAGCCACACCGCAAAAAGCCACATTTATTCAAACGCCATAGTTTATTTCAGAAAGTCACATTTCAAATTCACACATGTATTTTAAAAAAGCCACCACCTCAATAGCCACATTCATTTGTGAAAGACACACCTCAACGCAACACCTCAAAATCTGCATTCATTTCGCAAAAGCACTTTCAAACGCACATTTCAAAAGCCACATTTCATAAACCAAAATTTTATTCATGGCCACAGCACAAAAGTCACACCTCAAAAGCCCACATTTATTTCATAAGCCAATGTACTTCAAAAGCCACATTTCAAAAGTCACATTTTTTTCAAACGCCAACGTTGATTTCTTAAAGCCTCATTATTGTGTTTCAAAAGCCTGCGCACCTCAAAAAGCCAACTTATGATTCAAAAGCCACATTATTTCAAAAGCCACATTTTGACTTCATAAGCAACATTTCAAATGTCAATTTTTTTTGCAGATAGCCACGTTGAATTTCAATAGATCATTATTGTTTCAAAAGACTCACCTCAAAAAGCCACATGTAATTCATAAGCCAGGTTATTTCAAAAGCCACATTTCAAAAGCCACCTTATATTCAGCCAACCGCACAAGAGCAAATTTCAACTCTACATGTCTCAAAAATCATGTAATGTAAAAACACCTCAAAGAAAGCCACATGGGGATATCAAGAGCCGCATTTATTTCAAAAGCCACATTCATTTCATAAAGCCAACATTGCAAAAGCCACATTTCAAAAGCCACATTTATTTCAATGACCACAATTGATTCAAAAGCCACATTTCAAACACCCATTGCTTTCAAGAGCCACATTTATTTCAAGCCAATTTATTTCAAACGCCACGTTTCAAAAAGCCAAATTTAATAAAAACTACATTTATTCGAAGCCACAGCACAATTCCATACCTACAAAGAGCCTACATGTAATACATAAGCCAAATGTCATACAAAAATCTATATCAGAAGCCACTCCTCAAAAGCCACACCTCAAAAGCCACATTTATTTCAAAGCCACATTTCAAAAGCCTCATTCATTTCAAATGCCATTTTTTTCAATAGGCCACATATCTTCAAAAGTCACATTTATTTCAAAAGCTACATTCATTTCAAAAGCCACGTGTATTTCAAAAGCCACACCTCAAAAGCTACATTTATTTCAAAAGCAACAATTTATTTTAAAAGCCCACACATAAAAAGCCACATTTATTTAAAAAGCCACATTTCCTTTCAGAAGCCACATTCTTTCAAAAGCCAACTTATATTTCAAAAGGCCACATTTTATTTAAAAAGCAATTTCAAGTCACTGACTCAAAAGCCACACCTCAGAAAAGGCCAACTTTTTTATCAAAAGCCACTTTTATTATCAAAAGCCTCACCTCTGAAAGGCACATTTATCAAAAAGCCACAATTCTTTCAAATCCCCACATTTTACCTAATGTTCCGCACCTCATGAAGCTACATTTATTTCAATAAAAGACCACATTTCATAAGCCATATTTTTTTCCAAAGCCATATGTCAAAAGCCACATGACATTTCAAAGCCACATTTATTTTAAAAATGCCACAGTTCTATTCAAAATGCGACATTTATTTCAAAGAGTACATTTCTTTTCAAAGAGGCCACCTTACTTCAAATGCCACCTTCGTTTCAAAAGCCACAATTATTTCGAATGCCACTTCCTGTACAAAGTGCCTCCACCTCAAAAGCCAGATGTATTTCAAAAAAGCCACATTGATTTCAAAGCACACCTCAAAGCCATTTTCAACCAGCCACCATTCAAAAACCACTACATTTTTTTAAAAGACCCACTATCAGAAGCAAGTTATTTCCAAGAGCCGCTTGTATTTCTCAAAAAGCACTCTCTTTTCTAAAAGCCACTGATTTCAATACGGCGACATTATACAAGCCACATTTCAAACACCCCATTTCTATTCAAGAGCCTCATTTATTTAAGCCACATTTAGTTCAAAAGCCACATTGATTCAAAAGAAAAACCACATTCTATTTCAAAAGCCAATATTATTTCAAAAGCCACACCTCAAAAGCCACATTTAATTCAAACGCCAAGTTTATTCAAAAAGTCACATTTCAAATTCCACATGTATTTAAAAATCCACACCTCAATAGCCACATTCATTTGAAAAGACACACCTCAACAGCCACACCTCAAAAGCTGCATTCATTTCAAAAGCCACTTTTCAAACGCCACATTTCAAAAGCCACATTTCAAAAACCAAATTTATTTCAAGCCACAGCACAAAAGTCACACCTCAAAAGCCACATTTATTTCAAAAGCCACATTTACTTCAAAAGCCACATTTCAAAAGTCACATTTTTTTCAAAAGCCACGTTGATTTCAAAAGCCATTATTGTTTCAAAAGCCTCACCTCAAAAGCCACATTTAATTCAAAAGCCACATTTATTTCAAAAGCCACATTTACTTCAAAAGCCACATTTCAAAAGTCACATTTTTTTCAAAAGCCACGTTGATTTCAAAAGCCATTATTGTTTCAAAAGCCTCACCTCAAAAGCCACATTTAATTCAAAAGCCAGGTTTATTTCAAAAGCCACATTTCAAAAGCCACCTTTATTTCAGCCACACCGCACAAGCCAAATTTCAACAGCTACATTTCAAAAACTACATTTATTTTTAAAACACACCTCAGAAGCCACATTTATATCAAGAGCCGCGTTTATTTCAAAAGCCACATTCATTTCAAAAGCCACATTGCAAACGCCACATTTCAAAAGCCACATTTATTTCAAAAGCCACATTGATTTCAAAAGCCACATTTCAAACACCACATTGCTTTCAAGAGCCACATTTATTTCAAGCCACATTTATTTCGAACGCCACATTTCAAAAGCCAAATTTAAAAAAACTACATTTATTCGAGCCACAGCACAAAAGCCATACCTCAAGAGCCACATGTAATACAAAAGCCAAATGTCATACAAAAATCTATATCAGAAGCCACTCCTCAAAAGCCACACCTCAAAAGCCACATTTATTTCAAAGCCACATTTCAAAAGCCTCATTCATTTCAAATGCCATTTTTTTCAATAGCCACATATCCTTCAAAAGTCACATTTATTTCAAAAGCTACATTCATTTCAAAAGCCACGTGTATTTCAAAAGCCACACCTCAAAAGCTACATTTATTTCAAAAGCAACATTTATTTAAAAGCCACACCTAAAAAGCCACATTTATTTAAAAAGCCACATTTCTTTCAGAAGCCACATCTCTTTCAAAAGCCACATATATTTCAAAAGCCACATTTATTTAAAAGCCACATTTCAAGTCACTGCTCAAAAGCCACACCTCAAAAGCCACTTTTTTTTCAAAAGCCACATTTATTTCAAAAGCCACACCTCAAAAGGCACATTTCAAAAGCCACAATTCTTTCAAATCCCACATTTTTAACAAAGTCCGCACCTCAGAAGCTACATTTATTTCAAAAACCACATTTCAAAAGCCATATTTTTTTCCAAAGCCATATTTCAAAAGCCACATTCATTTCAAAAGCCACATTTATTTAAAATGCCACATTTCTATCAAAAGCGACATTTATTTCAAGAGCTACATTTCTTTCAAAGGCCACCTTTACTTCAAAAGCCACCTTCTTTTCAAAAGCCACATTTATTTCGAATGCCACATTCCTTACAAAGGCCACACCTCAAAAGCCAGATGTATTTCAAAAGCCACATTGATTTCAAAGCCACACCTCAAAAGCCAATTTCAACAGCCACAATTCAAAAACCACATTTATTTTAAAAGACACCCCTCAGAAGCCACATTTATTTCAAGAGCCGCATTTATTTCAAAAGCCACATTCATTTCAAAAGCCACATTTCAAACGCGACATTTACAAAGCCACATTTCAAACACCACATTTCTTTCAAGAGCCACATTTATTTCAAGCCACATTTAGTTCAAAAGCCACATTGATTCAAAAGCCACATTTATTTCAAAAGCCAATATTATTTCAAAAGCCACACCTCAAAAGCCACATTTAATTCAAACGCCAAGTTTATTTCAAAAGTCACATTTCAAATTCCACATGTATTTAAAAATCCACACCTCAATAGCCACATTCATTTGAAAAGACACACCTCAACAGCCACACCTCAAAAGCTGCATTCATTTCAAAAGCCACTTTTCAAACGCCACATTTCAAAAGCCACATTTCAAAAACCAAATTTATTTCAAGCCACAGCACAAAAGTCACACCTCAAAAGCCACATTTATTTCAAAAGCCACATTTACTTCAAAAGCCACATTTCAAAAGTCACATTTTTTTCAAAAGCCACGTTGATTTCAAAAGCCATTATTGTTTCAAAAGCCTCACCTCAAAAGCCACATTTAATTCAAAAGCCACATTTATTTCAAAAGCCACATTTACTTCAAAAGCCACATTTCAAAAGTCACATTTTTTTCAAAAGCCACGTTGATTTCAAAAGCCATTATTGTTTCAAAAGCCTCACCTCAAAAGCCACATTTAATTCAAAAGCCGGGTTTATTTCAAAAGCCACATTTCAAAAGCCACATTTCAAAAGCCACCTTTATTTCAGCCACACCGCACAAGCCAAATTTCAACATCTACATTTCAAAAACTACATTTATTTTAAAACACACCTCAGAAGCCACATTTATATCAAGAGCCGCATTTATTTCAAAAGCCACATTCATTTCAAAAGCCACATTGCAAACGCCACATTTCAAAAGCCACATTTATTTCAAAAGCCACATTGATTTCAAAAGCCACATTTCAAACACCACATTGCTTTCAAGAGCCACATTTATTTCAAGCCACATTTATTTCAAACGCCACATTTCAAAAGCCAAATTTAAAAAAACTACATTTATTCGAGCCACAGCACAAAAGCCATACCTCAAGAGCCACATGTAATACAAAAGCCAAATGTCATACAAAAATCTATATCAGAAGCCACTCCTCAAAAGCCACACCTCAAAAGCCACATTTATTTCAAAGCCACATTTCAAAAGCCTCATTCATTTCAAATGCCATTTTTTTCAATAGCCACATATCCTTCAAAAGTCACATTTATTTCAAAAGCTACATTCATTTCAAAAGCCACGTGTATTTCAAAAGCCACACCTCAAAAGCTACATTTATTTCAAAAGCAACATTTATTTAAAAGCCACACCTAAAAAGCCACATTTATTTAAAAAGCCACATTTCTTTCAGAAGCCACATCTCTTTCAAAAGCCACATATATTTCAAAAGCCACATTTATTTAAAAGCCACATTTCAAGTCACTGCTCAAAAGCCACACCTCAAAAGCCACTTTTTTTTCAAAAGCCACATTTATTTCAAAAGCCACACCTCAAAAGGCACATTTCAAAAGCCACAATTCTTTCAAATCCCACATTTTTAACACAGTCCGCACCTCAGAAGCTACATTTATTTCAAAAACCACATTTCAAAAGCCATATTTTTTTCCAAAGCCATATTTCAAAAGCCACATTCATTTCAAAAGCCACATTTATTTAAAATGCCACATTTCTATCAAAAGCGACATTTATTTCAAGAGCTACATTTCTTTCAAGAAGGAGCTTCAAAAGCCACCTTCTTCAAGGCCACCAAAAAGCCACATTTTATTTCTTTTCAAAATATCAAGACATTTCAAAAACCATTTCAAAAGCCACATCAAAAGTTCAAAAGCCAAAAACCTTGATTCAAAAGGGCCACATTTAATTCAAACGCCAAGTTTATTTCAAAAGTCACATTTCAAATTCCACATGTATTTAAAAATCCACACCTCAATAGCCACATTCATTTGAAAAGACACACCTCAACAGCCACACCTCAAAAGCTGCATTCATTTCAAAAGCCACTTTTCAAACGCCACATTTCAAAAGCCACATTTCAAAAACCAAATTTATTTCAAGCCACAGCACAAAAGTCACACCTCAAAAGCCACATTTATTTCAAAAGCCACATTTACTTCAAAAGCCACATTTCAAAAGTCACATTTTTTTCAAAAGCCACGTTGATTTCAAAAGCCATTATTGTTTCAAAAGCCTCACCTCAAAAGCCACATTTAATTCAAAAGCCACATTTATTTCAAAAGCCACATTTACTTCAAAAGCCACATTTCAAAAGTCACATTTTTTTCAAAAGCCACGTTGATTTCAAAAGCCATTATTGTTTCAAAAGCCTCACCTCAAAAGCCACATTTAATTCAAAAGCCAGGTTTATTTCAAAAGCCACATTTCAAAAGCCACCTTTATTTCAGCCACACCGCACAAGCCAAATTTCAACAGCTACATTTCAAAAACTACATTTATTTTAAAACACACCTCAGAAGCCACATTTATATCAAGAGCCGCATTTATTTCAAAAGCCACATTCATTTCAAAAGCCACATTGCAAACGCCACATTTCAAAAGCCACATTTATTTCAAAAGCCACATTGATTTCAAAAGCCACATTTCAAACACCACATTGCTTTCAAGAGCCACATTTATTTCAAGCCACATTTATTTCAAATGCCACACCTCAAAAGCTACATTCATTCAAATCGCCTCATCTCAAAGCCACATTTCAAATGCCACATTTATTTGAAAAGACACACCTCAACAGCCACACCTCAAAAGCCGCATTCATTTCAAAAGCCACTTTTCAAACGCCACATTTCAAAACCGCATTTCAAAAACCAAATTTATTTCAAGCCACAGCACAAAAGTCACACCTCAAAAGCCACATTTATTTCAATTGCCACACTTATTACAAAAGCCACATTTATTTGAAGAGCGACATTTGTTTAACAAGCCACATTTATCTCAAAAGCCACATTTCAAAAACCATATATTTTTCACAAGCCACATTTATTTCAAAAGCCACATTTATTTCCAAAGCCACACCTCAAACGCCACATTTCTTACAAAAGCCACATCTATTTAAAAAGCCACACATCCAAAGCCACACCTCAAAAGTCACATTTATTTCAAGAGACACATTTATTTCAAAAGCCACATTAATTTCAGAACCCACATTTCAAACACTACATTTCTTTCAGGAGCCACATTTATTTCAAGCCACATTTAGTTCAAAAGCCACATGTATTTCAAAAGCCACATTTATTTCAAGCCACATTTAGTTCAAAAGCCACATTGATTCAAAAGCCACATGTATTTCAAAAGCGACTATTTTTTTCAAAAGCCTCACCTCAAAAGCCACATTTATTTCCAAAGCCAAATGTATTTCAAAAGTCACATTTCAAAATCCACATTTATTTAAAAAGCCACATTTATTTCAAAAGCCTCATTTAATTCAAAAGCCACATTTGAAGTCACACCTCAAATGCCACACCTCAAAAGCCACATTTTTTTTCAAAAGCCACATTCATTTAAAAAGCCATATTACTTTCCAAAGCGGCATTTATTTCAAAAGCCACATATATTTCAAAAGGCACGTTTATTTCGAAAGCCACATTTATTTCAAAAGCCACATTTCAAAATCCACATTTATTCCAAAAGCCACATTTATTTCAAAAGCCACATTGATTTCAAAAGCCACATTTATTTCAAAAGCAACTATTATTTAAAAACCCACACCTCAAAAGCCACGTTTAATTCAAAAGCCACGTTTATTTCAAAATTAAGATTTCAAAAGCCACATTGATATCAAAAGACACACCTCAAAAGCCACACCTCAAAATCCACATTTATTTCAAAAGCAAACTGATGTGAAAACCCGCAATGATTTCAAAAGCCACATTCATTCAAAAGCCACATTTATTTCAAAAGCCACATTTCAAAAGCCACGTTTATTTCAAAAGCCACAATTATTTCAAAAGCCACATTGATTTCAAAAGACACTATTATTTCAAAAGCCACACCTCAAAAGCCACTTTTATTTCAAAAGCCGTGTTTACTTCAAAAGCCAAATTTCAAAACCCACATTAATTTTAATAGACACACCTCAGAAGCCACATTTATTTCAAGAGCCGCATTTATTTCAAAAGCCACATTCATTTCAAAAAGCACATTTCACACGCCACATTTCAAGAGCCACATTTCAAAACCACACTTCAAAAACCACATTTATTCCAAGCCACAGCACAAAAGGCACACCTCAAGCGCCACATTTATCTCAAAAGCCACATTTCTTTCAAAAGCCACATTTCAAAATCCACATTTATTTCAAAAGCCACATTTATTTCAAAAGCCACACCTTCAAAGCCACATTTCGAAAGCCACATGTACATCAAAATACACACCTAAAAAGCCACACCTCAAAAGCCACACCTCAAAAGCCACATTTATTTCAACAGCCACATTTATTTCAAAACCAAACTGATTTTAAAAGCCACAATGTTTTGAAAGCCACATTTATTTCAAAAGCCACATTTACTTCAAAAGCCACATTTCAAAAGTCACATGTTTTTGAAAAGCCATATTTATTTCAAAAGCCACGTTGATTTCAAAAGGCATTATTGTTCCAAAAGCCTCACCTCAAAAGCCACATTTAATTCAAAAGCCAGTTTATTTCAAAAGCCACATTTCAAAAGCCACCTTTATTTCAGCCACACCACACAAGCCACATTTATATCAAGAGCCGCATTTATTTCAAAAGCCACATTCATTTCAAAAGCCACATTGCAAACGCCACATTTCAAAAGCCACATGTATTTCAAAAGCCACATTGATTTCAAAAGCCACATTTCAAACGCCGCATTGCTTTCAAGAGCCACATTTATTTCAAGCCACATTTATTTCAAATGCCACACCTCAAAAGCTACATTCATTCAAAAGGCCTCATCTCAAAAGCCACATTTCAAATGCCACATTTATTTCACAAGTCACACCTCAACAGCCACACCTCAAAAGCCACATTAAATTCAAGCCGCATTTATTTCAAGCCACATTCATTTCAAAAGCCACTTTTCAAACGCCACATTTCAAAAGCCACATTTCAAAAAGCAGATTTATTTCAAGCCACACCTCAAAAGCCACATTTATTTCAAGAGCCACGTTTATTTTAAACGACACATTGATTTCAAAAGCCACATTTCAAACACCACATTTCTTTCAAGAGCCACATTTATTTCAAGCCACATTTCTTTCAAAAGCCACATTTCTTTCAAAAACCACATTTCTTTCAAAAGCCACATTTCAAAGCCACATTTATTTAAAAGCCACATTTCAAAAGCTACATTTTTTTCAACAGCCACATTTATTTCAAACACCACATTTTTTCAAGAGCTACATTTATTTCAAGCCACATTTATTTCAATAGCCACATTGATTCTAAAGCCACATTTATTTCAATAGCCACATTGATTCAAAAGCCACATATATTTCAAAAGCCACGATTATTTCAAAAGCCTCACCTCACAAGCCTCATTTAATTCAAAAGCCAAGTTTATTTCAAAAGTCACATTTCAAAATCCACATTTATTTAAAAAGCCACAGCTCAAAAGCCTCATTCACTTAAAAAGACACACCTCAACAGCCACACCTCAACAGCCACATTTATTTCAAAAGCCGCATTTATTTCGAGCCACATTCATTTCAAAAGCCCCTTTTCAAACGCCACATTTCAAAAGCCAAATTTATTTCAAGCCACAGCACAAAAGCCACATATATTTCAGTAGCGTTGACGAAGAAACTGCAGATGCTGGAGAATCGAGGGTTACACAAAATGCTGGAGAAACTCAGCGGGTGCAGCAGCATCTAAGGAGCGAAGGAGATAGGCGACGTTTCGGGTCGAGACCCTTCTTCAGACAGCTAGTCTGAAGAAGGGTCTCGACCCGAAACGTCGCCTATCTCCTTCGCTCCTTAGATGCTGCTGCACCGGCTGAGTTTCTCCAGCATTTTGTGTAACCCTATATTTCAATAGCCACGTTTATTTCAAAAGCCACATTTCAAAATCCACATTTATTTGAAAAGCCACATTTACTTGAAAAGCCACATTTATTTCAAAAGCCGCACCTCAAAAGCACAATTTCATTCGAAAGCCACATCTATTTCAAAAGCCACACCGCCAAAGCCACACCTCAAAAGCCACATTTATTTCCCGAGCCGCATTTACTTCAAAGGCCACATTCATTTCAAAAGCCACATTTCAAACACCACATTTCTTTCAAGAGCCACATTTATATCAAGCCACATTTAGTTCAAGCCACATTGATTCAAAAGCCACAATTATTTCAAAAGCCACTATTATTTCAAAAGCCTCACCTCAAAAGCCACATTTAATTCAACAGCCGTTAATTTCAAAAGTCACATTTCAAAATCCACATTTATTTAAAAAGCCACGCCTCAAAAGCCTCATTTATTTCAAAAGCCGCATTTATTTCAAGCCACATGCATTTCAAAAGCCACTTTTTAAGCGCCACGTTTCAAAAGCCATATTTCAAAAACCACATTTATTTCAAGCCACACCTCAAAAGCCACACCTCAAAAGTCACATTTATTTCAAGAGCAACATTTATTTCAAAAGCCACATTTCAAAAGCCACATTTATTTGAAGAGCGACATTTATTTCAAAATCCACATTTATCTCAAAAGCCACATTTATTTCAAGCCACACCTCAAAAGCCTAATTTCGTACAAAAGCCACATCTATTTCAAAAGCCACACCTCAAAAGCCACACCTCAAACGCCACATTTCAAAGCCACATTCGTTTCAATAGCCACATTTCAAAAGCCACATTCATTTAAAATGCCACATTTTACGATAGCCACAAATCCTTCAAAAGCCACATTTATTTCAAAAGCAACATTCATTTCAAAAGCCACGTTTATTTCAAAAGCCACACTGCAAAAGTCACATTTCAGAAGCCACATTTCAATCAAAATACACACCTAAAAAGCCACACCTCAGTCACATTTATTTCAACAGCCACATTTATTTCAAAAGACACATTTATTTCAAAAGCCACGTTTTCAAATAGCACTATTGTTTCAAAAGCCTCACCTCAAAAGCCACATTTATTTCAATAGCCACGTTTATTTCTAAAGCCACATTTCAAAATCCACATGTATTTGAAGTGACATTTGTTTAAAAAGCCACATTTATCTCAAAACCCATTTTTCAAAAGCCATATATGTTTCACAAGCCACATTTATATGAAAAGCCACATTTATTTCAAAAGCCACATTTATTTCAAAAGCCGCACTTCAAAAATCACATTTATTTCGAGCCACAGCACAAAAGCCATACCTCAAGAGCCACATTTCTTTCAAGAGCCACATTTCTTTCAAGCCACATTTATCTCAAAAGCCACATTTCAAAAGCCATATATTTTTCACAAGCCAAATTTATATCAAAAGCCACATTTATTTCAAAAGCCACACCTCAAAAGCCAAATGGCATACAAAAGCCACATCTCTTTCAAAAGCCATTCCTCAAAAGACACACCTCAAAAGCCACAGTTCTTTCAAAAGCCACATTTCAAAAGCCTCATTCGTTTCAAAAGCCACTTTTCAAAAGCCACGTACATTTCAAATGCCACATTTTTCAATAGCCACATATCCTTCAAACGTCACATTTATTTCAAAAGCCACATATATTTCAAAAGCCACGTTTATTTCAAAGCCACATTTCAAAAGCTACATTTTTTCAACAGCCACATTTATTTTAAACACCACATTTTTTCAAGAGCTACATTTATTTCAAGCCACATTTATTTCAATAGCCACATTGATTCTAAAGCCACATTTATTTCAATGCCACATTGATGCCAAAAGCCACATTTAATTTCAAAAGCCACGATTATTACAAAAGCCTCACCTCACAAGCCACATTTAATTCAAAAGCCAAGTTTTTATTTCAAAAGTCACATTTCAAAATCCACATTTATTTAAAAAGCCACACCTCAAAAGCCACATTCATTTAAAAAGACACACCTCAACAGCCACACCTCAACAGCCACATTTATTTCAAAAGCCGCATTTATTTCAAGCCACATTCATTTCAAAAGCCCCTTTTCAAAAGCCCCATTTCAAAAGCCACATTTCAAAAACCAAATTTATTTCAAGCCACAGCACAAAAGCCACACCTCAAAAGCCACATTTATTTCAATAGCCACGTTTATTTCAAAAGCCACATTTCAAAATCCACATTTAATTGAAGAGCGACATTTGCTTAAAAAGCCACATTTATCTCGAAAGCCACATTTCAGAAGACATATATGTTTCACAAGCCACATTTATTTGAAAAGCCACATTCATTTCAAAAGCCGCACCTCAAAAGCACAATTTCATTCAAAAGCCACATCTATTTCAAAAGCCACACCGCCAAAGCCACACCTCAAAAGCCACATTTAATTCCCGAGCCGCATTTACTTCAAAGGCCACATTCATTTCAAAAGCCACATTTCAAAAACTACATTTCTTTCAAGAGCCACATTTATTTCACGCCACATTTAGTTCAAGCCACATTGATTCAAAAGCCACAATTATTTCAAAAGCCACTATTATTTCAAAAGCCTCACCTCAAAAGCTACATTTAATTCAAAAGCCGTTTATTTCAAAAGTCACATTTCAAAATCCACATTTATTTAAAAAGCCACATCTCAAAAGACTCATTTATTTCAAAAGCCGCATTTATTTCGAGCCACATGCATTTCAAAAGCCACTTTTTAAACGCCACGTTTCAAAAGCCATATTTCAAAAAGCACATTTATTTCAAGCCACACCTCAAAAGCCACATTTATTTCAAGAGCCACATTTATTTCAAAAGCCACATTTCAAAAGCCTTTATTTGAAGAGCGACATTTATTTCAAAATCCACATTTATCTCAAAAGCCACATTTATTTCAAGCCATACCTCAAAAGCCCAATTTTTTTCCTTACAAAAGCCACATCTAATTTCAAAAGCCACACCTCAAAGCCACACCTCAAACGCCACATTTCTTTCAAAAGCCACATTTCTTTCAAAAGCCTCATTTCTTTCAAAAGCCACATTCATTTAAAATGCCACATTTTTCGATAGCCACATATCCTTCAAAGTCCACATTTATTTCAAAAGCTACATTCATTTCAAAAGCCACGAGTATTTCAAAAGCCACACCTCAAAAGCCACATTTCAAAAGCCACATTGATATCAAAAGACACATTTATTTCAAAAGCCACATTTAATTCAAAAGCAAGTTTTTTTTTTTCAAAAAGCAAAAACATTTCCAAAAGCCACGTTTATTTCAAAAGCCACACCACAAAAGTCACATTTATTTCAACAGCCACATTTATTTCAAAAGACACATTTATTTCAAAACAAAACTGACTTGAAAAGCCACAATGATTTGAAAAGCCACATTTCTTTCAAAAGCCACTTTTCAAAAGTCATATTTCTTTCAAAGCCAACATTTATTTCAAAAGCCACGTTGATTTCAAAAACCACTATTGTTTCAAAAGCCTCACCTCAAAAGCCACATTTAATTCAAAAGCCAGGTTTATTTCAAAGGCCACATTTCAAAAGCCAACATTTTATTTCAGCCACACCTCACGCCATATTTCAAAAGCCACATTTCAAAAAACATATTTATTGCAAGCCACACCACAAAAGCCGCGCCTCAAAAGCCACATTTATTTCAAGAGCCGCATTTATTTCAAAAGCCACATTTATTTGAAGAGCGATATTCATCAAAAGCCAATTTATCTCAAAAGCCACATTATTTTCAAAACCTATATATTTTTCACAAGCCACATTTATTTCAAAAGCAACATTTATTTCAAAAGCCACATTTATCTCAAAACCCACACCTCAAAAGCCAAATTTCTTAGAATAGCCACATCAATTTCAAAAGCCACTCCTCAAAAGCCACACCTCAAAAGCCACACCTCTTTCAAAGGCACATTTGAAAAGCCATATTCGTTTCAAAAGCCACTTTTCAAAAGCCACATTAATTTCAAATGCCACACCTCAAAAGCTACATTTATTTCAAAAGCAATATTTATTTCAAAAGCCACACCTAAAAAGCCACATTTATTTAAAAAGCCACATTTCGTTCAATAGCCACATTTCTTCCAAAAGCCATATTTATTTCCAAAGTCACATTTCAAAAGCCACATTTATTTTAAAATACACATCGTTCAAAAATTATATATTTTTTCAACTCCACATTATTTCAAAATCCACATTCAAGTCACACCTCAAAATCCACAAACCTCAAAAGCCTCAATTTTGTTTTCAAAAAGCCACATTTATATTTTCAAAAGCCACACCTCAAAAGGCACATTTCAAAGGAACATTCATTTCAAAGCCACGCCCTCAAAAGCTACAATTATCCTCAAAGCTACATTTATTTCAAAAGCAACATTTCAAAAGCCATATTCCTTTTTACCAAAGCCATATTTCAAAAGCCACATATATTTCAAAAGCCACATTTTCAAAATCCACATTTATTTCAAAAGCCACGTTGATTTCAAAAAAAAGCCACTATTGTTTCAAAAGCCACACCTCAAAAGCCCACATTTATTTCAAAAGCCAGGTTTATTTTCAAAAGCCACATTATTTCAAACGCCATCACACCGTCACTTGCCAAATTTCACAGCTCATTTGGACACCTAAGAAACCACATTTATTGCCAAGAACCACATTTATTTCAAAAGCCACATTCTTTCTAAAGCCACATTTTCAAACGCCACAATTTCAAAAAGCGGGCGCGCATTTTACTTCAAGCCACAGCACAAAATGCCAACCTCAAGAGCCACAATTCTTTCACGAGCCACATTTTATTTTCAAGCCACATTTTATCTCAAAAACCACTTTCAAAAGTCCATATATTTTTCAAAACAAAAAGCCCCCATATTTGTTTCAAAACCACAGATCCTAAAGCAAATTTCTACAAAATCCACACCTATTTCAAGCGCCACTCCTCAAAAGCCACAACCCAAAAGCCACCCCAAAAGCCACATTTCTTTCAAAAGCCAAATTTCAAAATCTTCATCGTTTTCCAAAGCCACTTTTCAAAACCACATTCATTTTTAGAATACCACGTTTTTCATAAGCCACATACCCTTCAAAAGTCAGAGCACCAATTTCAAAAGCTACATTAATTTCAAAAGCCACGTGTATAATTCAATAGATCTCACGGGCGCGAGCGAGAGGAAGCTACATTATATACAAAAGCAACCATATTAAAAGCCCCACCTTAAAAGCCACATTTATTTAAAAAGCCACATTTCTTTCAGAAGCCACATTTCTTTCAAAAACCACATATATTTCAAAAGTCACAGTTATTTAAAAGCCACATTTCAAAAGCTACATTTTTTTCAACAGCCACATTTTTTCAACAGCCACATTTATTTCAAAAGCCACATTTCAAGGCACACCTCAAAAGACATTTATTTTTTCAAAATCCACACCTCAAAATGCACATTTCAAAAGCCACATTCTTTCAAATGCCACATTTCTCACAAAGGCCGCACCTCAGAAGCCACATTTATTTCAAAAGCCATATTTCTTTCGAAAGCCATATTTCAAAAGCCACATTAATTTCAAAAGCAACCTTTCAAAAGTCACATTTATTTCAAGCCACAGCACAAAATCCACCTCAAGAGCCACATTTATCTCAAAAGCCACATTTAGTTCAAAAGCCAAATTGATTTCAAAAGCCACATTTCAAACACCACATTTCTTTCAAGATCCACATTTATTTCAAGCCACATTTATTACAAAAGCCACATTGATTCAAGAGCCACATTTATTTCAAAAGCCACGATTATTTCAAAAGCCTCACCTCAAAACCCACATTGATATCAAAAGCCAAGTGTATTTCAAAAGTCACATTTCAAAATCCACATTTATTTAAAAGCCACACCCAAAAGCCACATTTATCTCCAAAAGCACATTCAAAAGCCATCTATTTTGATAAGTCAACATTTTATTTCCAAAAGCCACATTATTTTCAAAAGCCCCACTCAAAAGCAAATTTCTATACAAAAGCCCATCTATTTCGAAGCCCTTTCTTTCAAAAGCCACATTCCTTTCAAAAGCCACATATCTTTTCAAAGCCCACTTATTTCAAAAGCCACATTTCAAGCCACAGTTAGTTAAAAAGCACATTTCAAAGGCTACATTTTTTTCAACAGCCACATTTTATTCAAAATCCACATTTAAGTCACACCTCAAAATCACACTTCCAAATGCCACATTTTGTTTTCAAAAGCCACATTTAATTTCTAAAGCCACACCTCAAAAAGCCACGTTTCAGTCAAAAGCCACATTTCAAAAGTGACATTAAATTTCAGAAAGCTAATTCATTTCAAAACACCTTGATTTCAAAGGCCACATTTATTTCAAGCCACAGCACAAAAGCCACACCACAAAAGCCATATTTAATTCTAGAGGTACACCCACTTTTTATTTCACAAAGCCACAATTCTTTCAAAAGCCACATTTTTTTCCCAAGCCACATTATTTCAAAAGCCACATATATTGCAAAAGCCACCATTTATTTCAATATCCACATTTATTTCATCAGCCACATTTATATCAAAAAACCACATTTCAAAAGCAACATCTATTTCAACAGTCCACAATCTTTTCAACAGCCCACATTCTTTTCAACGGCCACATTCTAATCAAAAGCCACACCTCAAAAGCACGTTTCATTTAAAAGCCAACATTTCAAAAGTCAACAATCATTTCAGAAGCTACTTCATTTCAAAGACAAATTTCAAAAAACAAATTTCAAAACCACCTTGATTTCAAAAGCCACATTTTTATTTTGAAATGCCATATTCCAAAAGCAACATTTTTTCAAAAGCCATTTTCGAGAAGCCGCATTGGATATTTCAAATGCCCATTTCTTTCAAAACACATTTCCATTCATATGCCACATTTATTTCAAACGCCACTATTATTTCAAATGCCACACACACCTCAAAAGACCATTTATTTCAAAAAGCCGCATTTGTTCAAGCCTCATTAGTTTCAAAAGAGACATTCATTTTCAAAAGCCACATTTCAACACCACTTTATTCAAATCCCACAGTTTCACAAGCCACATTTCAAAACACACAACTTAGTTCAAAACCACAGCACTAAGCCATCCTCAAAAGCCACATGTAATTCAAACGCTACATTAATTTCAAAGCCACATTTATTTCAAGCCACATTTATTTCAAAAGCCACATTCATTTCAAAGCCTACAATCATTTCAAAGGACAAATTACTTTCAAAAGCCACTTGGTTTTTTC